>JAWQFJ010016536.1:0-2500 GCA_034096865.1 Theodoxus fluviatilis | reverse complement strand
AGCAAACAAATGAACATCAATTATAGAGACATTCTAATGGTGAATCAAGGGAGACATACGCGCAGAGTAATTTAATGTCAAGTTACTGTTTCAGTCATATTTGTAGGAACAATATTGTTCCTTTGGATTCTTTTCCAAAAGTTGTATCGAAGGTTTCCTTTAAGCGCTATTGATGTTGGTAACTCTTTTTAGCACAAAGTATACTCAAATGTCTCCTTCTGTGCCCTAGCCGCGGTCGTATTTGACGGAGGTGCGCCCTCCGTGTTACACTTGATATCTTGTCTTAATCTGATTGCAGGCTCATTTTGGTCACTTTTCCCGTTTAGCATTGATCTTCTGTGTTCCTACTGTTGGCGTCAATTCACTTTGGTATCTGTGTCGCGCGTTCTGCGTTCATCGCTCGACCTGAACGCGTGTTTGCGTGAGTGCAAGGCGCGGACTGACCCTGCGAGGCCAGGGACATGAGCTGGGCCTTTTCGCTGGCAGGGGCCCAGAATGCCCAGAAGACCTGGTTGCTGGTGAGAATCATGCCCTGCAACAACCAGGATGGCACCGTGTTCACTGCGGCTCCAAACTTTGCAGGCTGTGCTTGTAGAGACAACAGCTGGGTACAATCGGGAGCGCGTGGACAGTGGGGTAACACATACATAATTTGTAACAACTGTGTACCTCACGCTGTGCAAGCATTGTGGTGAGAGCAGAATACCTTAAACACTAGAGACATTGAGGCAGGATAAGTAGCACAGAGAATTAAAATATATTACTGTTAATGTGACGGCACGCGCAGGCAATATTCTCGCATATACACTAGCCCGCACGCCCGCACGCACGCATGCAAGCACGCGCGTACGCACGCACTAACCTTTGTATATCCTCCGTCCGTCCGTCCGCTCGCCCATCCACCCGCCCGCCCGCCCGCCCGTCCGCCAGTCCGTCTGTCCGTCTGTCCGTCTGTCTGTCTGTCTGTCTGTCTGTCTGTCTGTCTGTCTGTCTGTCTGTCTGTCTGTCTGTCTGTCTGTCTGTCTGTCTGTCTGTCTGTCTGTCTGTCTGTCTGTCTGTCTGTCTGTCTGTCTGTCTGTCTTTCTGCCTCTCTCTCTCTCTCTCTCTCTCTCTCTCTCTCTCTCTCTCTCTCTCTCTCTCACTTCACTGGCGGCAGCCGAGCAGAGCAGACGTGTCGCGCATTGCTCCTATGCTTGTCGAGGTAGTGACTACCCCTCCGAGTATAACCAGTGATCAGGAACATACCCTGGTGGTTTATGAGGCACAGGGATCCTGAGGGTGAATATACGTGAAAATTGGAATATTCTACTGAATTGGGTGGATATTCAATGAGACAAGCAGCTGGCAAGTGGTACCTCCAAAATGGATTGCGAGTCGTCTCTCGGATTACCACTACCGATACCTGCCGCTGACTAAATCATATTAGCCGTCGCTACATTGCCAGGATTTTGACGACGAAAGAAAGACTGTTTTCAGTAAGTTACTACTCCCTTTATTTGAAATTACGCCACGCATATGATTTTGACAATGAAATGCATCTATTGTAGTGAGTGCACTCACGGCGACCGCGTTGTTTGAACCGTTAAAGTTTCTAGTGCAAATCGGGCAGAGTGTATGTGTGTGAGACTTGAATACTAGACAAAACACACGAGACTTTCAAATTTTCGTGTGATTTCCCCGCTGTTGAACTCATATGGTCATACCAAATATGCAGTACTAAGGCGACATGGGTGTCGAGCTTTGCATTTACCGCCTCAGGATTGGCATGTACTATGCTCGAGCCAAGTCAAAGAAAGACGCGAACCGCAGTACCAAGTTCGATGACAACTGGCAAGCATTTTGGCCAAGGTTCCCGTTGCCTGTCACAAGCAACCCTACAAAACTTTCGCTTCCAAAAACAGCGAGCAAGACTGGTTGCCTCTTGATGGCATTATACATATTGTTGCTGGTTACGTGTGCTTCGAAACCGCGCACCGTGTCAGATAACTTGCATAACCTCCCCGATTTGATCATGCGAAGCAGAGATGTGCATGCCAATCCCGGTCCTCAGACAGAATTCTATAACTTCCACAGAAGCCCCGAGGATCATGTGCCCTCCCATCAAACGCAAACGACGCAGAGGATGATTCATTTTCTGGAAAATCAGTCGCAGATGATAGACACATGTGGAAGGCTAGAGCAATTGGTGAGAGGCATGAAAGAGTCAATGAGTGGAAAACTGAATGCTTTACATCAAGAAATGCTGTTTATAACGAACAGTATGAAACGGCTCTGCCATGAGCAGGGGCATATGTGGTTGTACTGCCAGGAAACGCTACGCCAGTGCCAGGCCAAGTGTCAGTATCTGTCAGACTGGAATATGTACATGCAGAGAGAACAGAGGGAGATGAAGGAGCTGTTAGTTTCTTTAAACGCCGCTTTCTTCAATGACCAGAAAACTGAACCAGGATTTCATGCAAGTTTGAATGGTGTTCAGTTCTTCGGAGTTCTCGAGAATGTG
>JAWQFJ010016535.1:5000-11016 GCA_034096865.1 Theodoxus fluviatilis | reverse complement strand
ACATCACGTTGGCACATTACGTTGGCTCAACGTTGGCCCATCACGTTGGCTCAGCGTTGGCGCAACGTTGGCTTAACGTTGGCTTAACGTTGGCTCATCACGTTGGCCCAACGTAATTCCATGGGTGCAACTTTACGTTGGGCCAACGTTGTCTCGCCAACGTTGGCCAACGGTAGGTGCATACGTTGGTACTACGTTGGCCCAACGTTTGCTTGCTATCTGGGGTAGTGGTAGTCTAGCGCTAACGGAAGGAGGTGGGAGCCTCATTGCCTAGACTGGGAATTCTGTGTGAATTCTGACTCGGTGCGGTGTCCGAGTGAGTAGGACGGTCAAGACGCTAGCGACTTTATTCGTTGTAGTGGTGAGGGGCGCAGCCATGGTTGTAAGGACATACAACGAGGACAGTGTGAGGGGCGAACTGATTCTCTCGATAGGATGGTGTTAATCACACTTGTTCTGACTGACCAGGGGGATTCCTACTGTTGTCGGAGCGGACTTTCCGACGGGACTGACTGATATCAGCTTGGTGCCATTAGTAGGTGAAAAACTCTAGCGGGAGAGAGGCACGGAGGCCCACCCGCGGCGACGACGGGGAGGCGCAGCAAGGCATGCTCCCATCCTTCTACTACCTGCGGTTGTCTTCCAAGTCTGCTTTGCTTGGACTGGTCTGGAGCGCGATGCTCGGGACAGTGATTTACTTTCAGGGGACGAAAGTAGGACACGGGTAGGGTTGTGCGCCATTTTTGTGAGGTTGGGTATATGTGTTTTCTGGAGGCACTGCTTCTGGACTTCGAAAGGGTAAGCGAACCTTTTATTGCTTTTCTCTGCATTGTTGTCGACGACTGTCTTATTACTCGCGGGAGTGAGCGACAGGGCTGTCTGTGCGAGAAAACGGGAGTGCTAGCGTTGAGCGCTCGTGTCTGAATCACTCTGTTCTTCTGGCTTGCGTGACCTGGGCGGAAGTGGGTCAGCGCAAGGGGAAGGGGTCAGGAAGAGGGGGTCTAGCTGATTAATATTCATGCTGAAGTGTTGTTGTGGTTCTGTTGTGAATGACTTGGCCTGCGAGGTCGTGAATGAGAGACTGAGAATCTTTCATGGGGAATTGGAGTTCCTGGATGCTTAGTGCAGACTTTTGAGGGAAGTTTATGGATTTAATTTAACATTTGGGTGTTAAATTGTTCAGAAGGGGGACTTTGCTACTTCTATTGGGGCGGAAGTGCGTTCATAACTTCTCGTGGGTTGGAAGGGTTGAGTTGTGTTTCTCGGCGGCGAGAACTTTCTAGTTCTGTACGCGTGTGTCAGAACTTGTGGTTGGAAGGGGAATTTTCTAGCGTGGATTATGGGATTAATTCCTGGTTTTTGATGCTCCATCTGTGGGAGCGTGAAAGAGTATTTTTCTGGGTTTTTCACACTGTAAACATTGCTCGTTACCGGTAACGAAGACATTGTTACTTGTGTTTGATTTTTCTAATGTTTGTGAGAGTTTGGTTTCACTTTGCTCTCACATGACTTGTTGTTATTTATTTTGACCAGTTTTCTCTGGCGGAAGTGCTTCACCACCTGACTTCCGCTGACATTTTTTTTAAAATTTCTTTTCCTGCTACTGTTGTTATTGATTAAACTTCTTTGTTTATTTCACCCCGATTCAGTGGTCATTCCTTCACTTGTTTGTTGACATTGCTTGATTGTTGTGGTGTCCCCCAAGGAGTGGTGGTTGAGTTTAATTGTAAACTCAGTTGCCTAATCACTTCATCCCTCTAGGACGACTACATCGTTCCTAGAGGTAGAGCCATTTATCATCTACTTTGTATTAGAGCAATAGTTATAACGCGACACTCTCTCTCTCTCTCTCTCTCTCTCTCTCTCTCTCTCTCTCTCTCTCTCTCTCTCTCTCTCTCTCTCTCTTTCTCTCTCATACCACACGAATAAGACAGTGAGGAAAAAAGAAGCCCCACTTTGGTTCGATTTGCAGATAAAATATTACCCCAAAATAGTCCGTATGGATTAAATTGTGTGACTATAATTGCACAAGGAGGAGTGTGCAACCACTCAACTCTGCGAAAACATTTGACAGTGATGTCCACCACCGCCCGCACTTCCTCCACATCAACAATACAACAACAACCACATTGACAACACGTAAGTTCTTATGCTGTCGCGGGGAGCGACGAAAGGTTGAGAGAGAAATTCGTAGGTGTTGCACAACCGCTAAAAATAACCTTCTTGGCTTGGGGGGTTAACGGGGGGGGGGGGGGGTCTGGGTGCCCTCTGGTATGCGGGCTAGTGGCGGGCTAGTGGCGGGCTAGTGACGCCATGTGTCAATCAACTAGTTTGAAAATTAAGTACGTGATTGGTCAGAGTCAATCACGTGGCGTCTAGTCTTCTAAGAATTTCTGCACTGGGGACGCGTGAATAGGCGCCTACACACGTACCGGTTGTCCCCCGGTTTTGCTGCCGATCCGGTCAAAAATCGAAACCGTGGACTAATCCGGCACGGTTCTTGTGACTAGGGCTGGCTCTATTTTCCCGACCCCTCCGGACAGGTTCACATGCCCGGCGACGTGAGATCTCGCGTTCTGGCAACTAGTCGCCAATTTTAATGGCTGACGCTGTCCTCGCTTCGAACATAAAAAGGTGTATTTGGGGATACTAAAAGCCCATCCAAAGAAAATGTAAGCCATGAACAGCATTAATTTATCAAAGCTGTATGTTGAATGCATGAATAGGTCGTGAAAGCTGGTACATTGTACAATTCGCAATGCAGGTCAAACGCATTCATCTACATGCCGAGAAAGCATGTCCGCGGATCGACTTTTATCGTTGAGGCTTTGCCAGGCAGCTACAGCCTTCACGTCGAAAGCGAGTGTTGGCATTAATTTATCAAAGCTGTATGTTGAATGCATGAATAGTTCATGGAAGATGGTACATTTTACAATTCGCAATGCAGGTCAAACGCATTAACCTACACGCCGAGAAAGCATGTCCGCGGATCGACTTTTATCGTTGAGGCTTCGCCAGGCAGCTACAGCCTTCACGTCAAAAGCGAGTGTTGGCATTAATTTATCAAAGCTGTATGTTGAATGCATGAATAGTTCGTGGAAGATGGTACATTTTACAATTCGCAATGCAGGTCACACACATTCATCTACACGCCGAAAGCATCTGTCTGCGGATCGAATTTTATCGTTGCGTCTTCGCATTGATTGAGCTGCAGCCTACACGAAGCGTCCGGTTGTCATAGTCTCATGAAAGGGACGTAACTCTAAATTCTGACTTTGCTTCGCTTAAATGAACATCGCTCCAGTTCGCGGTGTGGGTGTAATCGTTGCGTGTGGCTGTCAACCCGCTTTTTACACGCACGGTCAGCCGGATCGGGAGCAAAACCAGCTTTAAAAACGTAATGTGTGTAGGCGCCTAATAAGATTCACGGCGTCGGTTGGACGGGTGTGATGGTAGAGCATTGGGCTCTGACTTTTTGCCACACGGGTGGCAAAAGAAAGATTTCTTTATCTTCACCTTTTCTCGCCACTGAGATTTTCTAGTCTGCTTTGGGAGGACATTCTGTGTGAACAATTGACGAGAAGATTCCTGTGTCTTCAATTCTTCGCCACTGTTACTGGGTTAGTCGGCTTTGGGAAGGAAAGTTCAGCGGGAACTGTCGTCAAGAACATTGCCGTATCTTCGCCTGTCGCCAATGGGAGTCCGGGAGGGCTAGCCTTGGGATAAAGAGTTCTTTCGCTAGAACTGGAGTGTGGAGTTGCTTGTCATGGATCAAGAACACGGCCTGATTGGAAATCGGTCTGAGGTACGTTTCTGTTGAGCTTTATCGCTTTGAGTCGACTTGGACGCGTGGCGGAAGAAAGTGCGCGCACGTGTGGAAATACATAGTGAAGTGTGGGAAAATAGATAGGGGATCGCTGTATCAAATTCCTTTTCGATTAATGTATTAAGAATTGTGCATTAGCTCGTCGCCTCGGTGGTAACTGCTAATAAGGGATTTTCTCTTGTTTCACAAACTCTGTAAGATGTTTTCATTCGTGCTGTAAGCCGGCGGGCTAACGCGAATGACGCGCTAGGCGCGCGACGTGTAATGGCGGAGGGAACTGTGAAAGTCGTTTGGGAAGGGAAAACGAGTTTTCTTCACTGAAAGTAATTCCACGTGGGTGGAAAAGGGGAGTAGTTTCTCATTAGTGCGGGTTTTGTCATTTCAGGCTGAACTGAATGAGAACTGGAACTGGAACTGGAACTGACTTGTGAACAGAGTACGGCTGACCAGTGAACTGGAAACTCTGGACTGTAGCGCCTTGATGGGGCGAGGCTTACTTACTCTCTAAACGCTGCTTGCGTTGTCACGTCTGTCTGGAGCGAGAGCACGGAGGCTCGTCGCTCAGATGTTTTAATTGCGTTCTCGCAATTAGCACGATTTCCCTGTCGTGCTGGTGGTGTGGAAGTTTAACGCTGGCACTTCGCTGGCTGCCTGCCGCGAGTACGTGCATAGCCCTGTCTGCATGTTATGCAGTGGAGACATTACGGAGAGCGACCTGGTTCGCGCGTCGAACGCTGCACTCCGCAGTGGTCTGGAGATTGGAGGTTGGAGTTGAGGTATGGCTGCTTGGTGCGGTCTTTCCTGCCGGTGGGCGAGCGTGGAGGCGTCGTCCTGACTATCCCTCAACGGTGGAGGCACTGGGTGCCGGAGCGTTGCCGCTACGGTGGACAGCACCAGGAGGTGTGCCCACGACAACGTTTCTACGACAGTTACTCGACCAGGAGGCCGAGGACTGCTACTCACGGGAGTAGGCACAGCTTGGAGGCTGGACTTTAGGGCATTCTTCGAGTAGGAAGTGATGCGTCAATGTGGTGACTTGTGTGATCGGTGTTCGTTGGATTGTATTCTGACTCAGGAGGAGGAACTGTACGGTAAGGTGCAAAACCTCTGTCCTTTCTATCATCGCGATTTACTCTCGTTTGGGACACTCTGGGAGTTTGGACTCGTGTGACGATGGTGGGAGAAGCGCGTTGGAGACGCGGGACTGGTCTGAACTGTACTTGCTGGTATTGTGTGACGTCACTGCTTGGAGAGACGACGTCAGCACAAGGGGTATATACTAGGGGGTTCGGGCTATGGACTTTAAGAGTAACTTTGGCTACCAGGGGTATTCGCCAGAGGGAAAGGGGGTCTTTCCAGGAACGGTGGTGTTTTCTCAGTTGGACTGAGGGGAGATGATTTTTTCTAACGTTTCACGTTAGGGGGTCCTGTGGGGGACGGGTGACATTTCTACTTGTGTGAGAAGTGGACCTTTTGGGGAGAATTTCAGGTGAAATTCCGGTGTTTGTTCTTGTGATAGAACGTGGTTAGAGTTGGCGGTATTTGGTGTTGTTTTGCATCTGTATGCGACAACGCTCGCGCGAATCTATTTTGCTCTAGCGTTGTCAGCCATCTTTGTTTTGGTTTTCTCGCTTGTAACTTTGTTGACGTTTCGCCACCTTGTTGACATTGCTTGCCGGCGCTGCCACTCACGCTCGAGTACGTTGCTGCTCTCGAGCGTGTTGTTGTATTAAATTTGTTTGTTTATCCTTAACCCCGCTCAGTGTCTTTTATTGCTGTTGTTTGTATTTATTTTCCATTTATACAGTGCCTCCCAAGCTATGATGGTAGGGTTTAGTCTGTAAACCCCTTCTAGTTGTAACTCTCCATCGAGTAATTGGATTATTCCTTTGGAAGAGAGGCCAAACATCTAGAATCACGCGACATATACATATGCAGCAACTATAATGTAAGTTTTACTGAACTGGGAATGCAACATAAATCGTGAGAAACATTTTCCCATACTGATTGCTGTATGTCTATGGTGTGTAGAATTTGGCACACAGGCGAAAATCGTAGTTTGGACTATTCAATCACATCCAGGTAGGGTATCACATATCTCTCTCGTTCCCTTGATTGTTCAAATATTGCACCTTTTTTTAATTAACATCCCATGCAGATCTGAATAGGAGTGAGCAAATCTGCTAACTA
>JAWQFJ010016535.1:0-2500 GCA_034096865.1 Theodoxus fluviatilis | reverse complement strand
TAAAATAATTATTATTATTTGTACACCAAGTGAAGGTTGTTCACCTGGCAACTTCTAGTTTAATGGTTATCTTGAGCGTCTGATGAAATCTAACGAGAGAGAGAGAGAGAGAGAGAGAAACAGAGAGAGAGAGAGAGAGAGAGACGGAGAGAGAGAGATAATGAGAATGTGTATGTGACATATCTTTGTGCAATTTGTATTTCAAAGTACAGTGCTGTCTTTGCGCACAATCTGCAGTTTGCTTTTCCTCAATAACAATGAGTAATAGACGAAAATGGCCACTGCTCTAGTCATTTTTGCATCTAACCCTCTCATCAAATATGTACATGTCTCCTCTCATTCATTGATGTATCGTTTTAAATATGTTTTTCTCTCAAAGAATCGTAAACCTGACACGACAGCAAAAGGTGTTGTTCATCGTCTTTTCCATTACAAAATGGACATGAGTTGTTTTGCAATCTACACTCCCTTATATAACGAATGTTGGAGGCAAGCTTATTTACACCGAATCTGAACCTAATGAACGCGTCTCTAAATTTCTTGATGTCAAGCATATCGAGATTATATTCCGGACCTAAATCCAATTTGAATGTGCAATACCAGTTGTATCGTTCAGTTCTAATGTTCTCACCATTCCATTCTTTTCTGTAGCAATCATGAAGTCGCAGTATTAGTTGTGATAAAAAGCGCTTTTCGTTTCCTACATAGAGAACAAACGACCGAACGAACGAACTTTATTTTACAAGGGTAGTGAATTAGGCAGTAGTGCCTTTCTTACATTCAGCCCTTGAGGCAAAATATTCAAATGTGGTAAGAGAGAGAGAGAGAGAGAGAGAGAGAGAGAGAGAGAGAGAGAGAGAGAGAGAGAGAGTGTGTCAGTCTAATTATCGCAAGAATTATACATGTACAATTTCTTAAACATACTAAAATGGGTAGATAGTGTACCAGAGAAGCAAAACTCAAATATGGAACTTAACGTAACTACAATGACATATACATAAAAAACAATTTTCTAAACATCCAAAATGAAAAAACAAATAGCATACATGTAGGCCAAAGCCTCTTGATGTACACTCCCTCCCCTACTCCCCCACCCCCAATCAGCCGGAACCCCTCCAGCCAGGGGTGGCCTGAAGTAAGCAATTGTGAAGAATGGACAATATAGGATACACACTTAACCGTTCCACTGTCTAGACTTCAGATGAAAGCGTGGAATACTATGTCATAGGATGATGCCTGAGAATAGAGCAAATTTTGTCTTTGAACATAGGCAAAGACTTGATACATTATTTGTCATCAGGCACTGTATTCCACAGAGCAGCCCCAGAGTAAAATAGGCTCGATTTGAACAAATCGATGCGAGGCTGAGGCAGGAGAAATTTGTCACGTCCTCTGAATGATGACTGCTCAAATTGTTTGCTTAGATATTCTGGTGCTTGGCCATATTTTACCTTTTTCACAAGCACACACTTATTGAGCTGCAGATGCTTATGGAGAGGCAAAATGTCAAGCATTTCCATTTGCTTTTAAGTGTTGAGAGATTTATTTGGGATCATTAGCTTAGAAGCTCTTCTGTATAGTGAATTAACTCTCTTCAAATTAGCTTCACTACAGTTATCCCACAATGTTGATGCGTAATTGATGTGTGATACGATGTGGGCACTGAAAAAGATTTTGCAGGTTTCCATGTCTACAAAGTGTCTCAGCTTTGACAGTAGAAAGAGATAGCTTGAAATATGTTTGCACATCAGATTGATGTGTGAGTTCCCGTCTAACTGTTCGTCAATCATCACCCCAAGCACTTTGTGTTCTTTCACCTTTTCTATCGGCCCAGCATCAAGTGAGAGTGGGAGTGACAAAGGATGTAGTTGATTTTTTGTGGTTATCACCATATGCTTGGTTTTGGATGGGTTCAGGACCATATGATTTGAAAGACACCAGCAACATATTTCATCAAGACTCTTTTGGAGTTTATCTGCCACGGTTTCGGTTGAGCTGTCCGCGGTAGACAGCGTTGTTTCATCTGCGAACATGTTACATGAGACCTGTCTCTGTGACATGCAAAGGTAGGTCATTTATGAATAAGCAGAATAAAAGGGGGCCTAGTACGGATCCCTGTGGAACACCCGCTTTTAGAATACCATACTTGGAAACGTGCCCATCGAATTGGATACATTGTTGTCGATTATCCAGTATTGACTGAAAAATTTCACAGTCGTGTGACCATGAAAATAAAGAGCCAGTTTATCCAATAGTATGCCGTGATGTACCATGTCAAAGGCTTTTCTGAAATCAGGAAGACAGATCCTATCACTTTTGTCGTGTTAATGGCGTGCAGACAGGTGTTTATAAGGTGAGATAATGGATGGATGGATGGATGGATGGTGTTTTACGGCCTATCAGCCTTTGAAGGCTATGTAAGGCCACTAAGCACGACAATCACTAGAGCAGTATCACTAGAGCAGTAGAACCCACAGGGGGTTCAGGTAGGATAATGCAG
>JAWQFJ010016534.1:0-11094 GCA_034096865.1 Theodoxus fluviatilis | reverse complement strand
GACGAAAGGATGAAAGAGAAATTCGTAGGTGTTGCACAACCGCTAAAAATAACCTTCTTGGCTTGGGGGGTTAACGGGGGGTCTGGGTGCCCTCTGGTATGCGGGCTAGCGGTGGGCTAGTGACGCCATGTGTCAATCAACTAGTTTGAAAATTAAGTACGTGATTGGTCAGAGTCAATCACGTGGCGTCTTGTCTTCTAAGAATTTCTGCACTGGGGACGCGTGAATCAGATTCACGGCGTCGGTTGGACGGGTTGGATGGTAGAGCATTGGGCTCTGACTTTGCCGCACGGGCGGCAAAGGAAGATTTCTTTATCTTCACCTTTTCTCGCCACTGAGACTTTCTAGTCTGCTTTGGGAGGACGTTCTGTATGAACAATTGACGAGAAGATTCCTGTGTCTTCAATTCTTCGCCACTGGGACTGGTTTAGTCGGCTTTGGGAAGGAAAGTTCCGCGTGAACTGTCGTCAAGAAGATTGCCGTATCTTCGCCTGTCGCCAATGGGAGTCCGGGAGGGCTAGCCTTGGGATAAAGAGTTCTTTCGCTAGAACTGGAGTGTGGAGTTGCTTGTCATGGATCAAGAACACGGCCTGATTGGAAATCGGTCTGAGGTACGTTTCTGTTGAGCTTTATCGCTTTGAGTCGACTTGGACGCGTGGCGGGAGAAAGTGCGCGCACGTGTGGAAATACAGAGTGGAGTGTGGGAAAAGAGATAGGGGATCGCTGTATCAAATTCCTTTTCGATTAATTCATGAAGAATTGTGCATTAGCTCGTCGCCTCGGTGGTAACTGCTAATAAGGGATTTTCTCTTGTTTCACAAACTCTGTAAGATTTTTTCATTCATGCTGTAAGCCGGCGGGCTAACGCGGATGACGCGCTAGGCGCGCGACGTGTAATGGCGGTGTGAACTGTGAAAGTCGTTTGGGAAGGGAAAACGAGTTTTCTTCACTGAGAGTAATTCCACGTGGGTGGAAAAGGGGAGTAGTTTCTCATTAGTGCGGGTTTTGTCATTTCAGGCTGAACTGGAACTGGAACTGGAACTGACTTGTGAACAGAGTACGGCTGACCAGTGAACTGGAAACTCTGGACTGTAGCTCCTTGGTGGGGCGAGGCTTACTTACTCTCTAAACGCTGCTTGCGTTGTCACGTCTGTCTGGAGCGAGAGCACGGAGGCTCGTCGCTCAGATGTTTTAATTGCGTTCTCGCAATTAGCACGATTTCCCTGTCGTGCTGGTGGTGTGGAAGTTTAACGCTGGCACTTTGCTGGCTGCCTGCCGCGAGTACGTGCATAGCCCCTGTCTGCATGTTATGCAGTGGAGACATTACGGAGAGCGACCTGGTTCGCGCGTCGAACGCTGCACTCCGCAGTGGTCTGGAGATTGGAGGTTGGAGTTGAGGTATGGCTGCTTGGTGCGGTCTTTCCTGCCGGTGGGCGAGCGTGGAGGCGTCGTCCTGACTATCCCTCAACGGTGGAGGCACTGGGTGCCGGAGCGTTGCCGCTACGGTGGACAGCACCAGGAGGTGTGCCCACGACAACGTTTCTACGACAGTTACTCGACCAGGAGGCCGAGGACTGCTACTCACGGGAGTAGGCACAGCTTGGAGGCTGGACTTTAGGGCATTCTTCGAGTAGGAAGTGATGCGTGTATGTGGTGACTTGTGTGATCGGTGTTCGTTGGATTGTATTCCGACTCAGGAGGAGGAACTGTACGGTAAGGTGCAAAACCTCTGTCCTTTCTATCATCGCGATTTACTCTCGTTTGGGACACTCTGGGGGTTTGGACTCGTGTGACGAGGGTGGGAGAAGCGCGTTGGAGACGCGGGACTGGTCTGAACTGTATTTGCTGGTATTGTGTGACGTCACTGCTTGGAGAGACGACGTCAGCACAAGGGGTATATATTAGAGGGTTCGGGCTATGGACTTTAAGAGTGACTTTGGCTACCAGGGGTATTCGCCAGAGGGAAAGGGGGTCTTTCCAGGAACGGTGGTGTTTTCTCAGTTGGACTGAGGGGAGATGATTTTTTTCTAACGTTTCACGTTAGGGGGTCCTGTGGGGGACGGGGGACATTTCTATCCTTCAGGCCGTACTGTAGACGACGGGCCTTTAAAATATGTGCTTCGGTCAAAAGGTGAACAGTCTGAAAAGCAACTGACTTGCTTGAGAAGAGTTCACAGCGGGCACGAACGCATGGTTTTGTCATGGACTGAGACAGTTTTGTCCGTGCCAGGTGATAGCGTGGGTCTGGAGAGCTCACGAGGAGCTCTTAGATAAAGGTGGAGAAAAAGACGGGTAGGGGGAGAGGAAAACGGGACAGAGAGACGGAGAGAACGAGTCTAGTGGGTGGTTTCTGTAATCTTCTTTCTCTGCTCTTGAGAGGCTGGTGACGCTGTGTGGCCCACAGTGGGGATTTTCTAGGCGAGAATCTCGACCAACGTTTATTCTGTTACCTGATTGATGTGTGTCCATCGGATGGTTCCTCTCGAGTGAGTACAAAATGAAGTCGATTCGGTAGTGCTGGTCTAAACTCCTTCGTTGTATCACTGAGAATGTTGTTGTTCTGTCGTTAACTGTTGTTGAGCATAATAGTCTGGCGTATTGTGAGAAATTGCAGGGGAAATAATTTCCGGGTTGTTCCTGCGTTGCCAGATTTGTGTAATTTTGTAAGACGATTGAAGAGCAAATATATTTCTGTTTTATATTTGTATGGCGGAGTTTGTGATGGGTTAATGATAATTGCTAGGGAAGTTTGATTCCCTATCCGTTCAGTATTACAGGCATCGTAGGGCACTGGGTGATTTTTGTTCCTACATTCCTTGGCGTTAGTGTTTGTTCTTGATTGAAAAGCGGCCATTCTTGTCTCTACATTTTGGTCCGTTAGAGTTATTGTTCTTGATTGAAAAGCGGTCATTCTTGTCTCTACATTTTGGTCCGTTAGTTATTGTTCGTAATTAGGAAGAGTCACTTTGTACAGTTCTTGTTCTAAATTGAAGAGATACTTGTTGATCTTCCCATGTTTCTAATTTAGCGTTCCATGTTTAATTGCAATAGAGAATTGCTACTGTGTTCTTGCAATACCGGGGTTGTAGCGCATATGATTGTGATTGAAACTTGTATCAAATGGTGATCCTTGTTCCTTTTTATGTCGGAGTTCTTGTTCTGAAACTTGTTGCTATTCCCGCGTTCCTAATTTAGCGCTCCGTGTTTTTGTGTAAATGCAGGAGAGAGCTTATTTCACATTTCGAAGAAAGGAATGTTTTGTGCTCTCATCACCGTGGCAGAGTGGACTGTATGTCCTGGTTTGATTTCTGGAGTAAACGTCGGCATTCATACCCATGCCGGTAACGAAGAAGCAGACGACAGACATTTTGGGATTCCCTTGACCTTTCTTCATGACTGGTGATGGTTATCTCCCTTTCGTTATCAATGATAATCGACCCTAATGCTTTTATTGTGTCTAGTCGATCAAGAGAGATAAAAATCGAATGTGAAATCATTTTGGGGGTTCGTGTATTCAAAGAGGGCTGCTAAAACTCTCTAATTTTATTGATAATGTACTTTTTAAGTAATTAAAGAAACCAACCAAACGAAACACCTGAGCCTGCTACATCATAGCAAAGATGAAGCAGAGTGCAACGGAACGCAGGGATAAACTCCGCTAATCGCACGTGTTTTTGTGCGAATCTCTGTAGCATGGCTTGCAACTGTGATATACAGGATGAATGAAAACAACCTGCATGCAAAATGGCTCGTACAGCAGCAAACCTCTGTACCATGGCTTGCAACTGTGATATACAGGATGAATGAAAACAACCTGCATGCAAAATGGCTCGTACAGCAGCAAATCTCTGTAGCATGGCTTGCAACTGTGATATACAGGGTGAATGAAAACAACCTGCATGCAAAATGGCTCGTACAGCAGCGAATCTCTGTACCATGGCTTGCAACTGTGATATACAGGATGAATGAAAACAACCTGCATGCAAAATAGCTCATAGAGCAGCAAACCTCTGTACCATGGCTTGCAACTGTGATATACAGGATGAATGAAAACAACCTGCATGCAAAATAGCTCATAGAGCAGCAAACCTCTGTACCATGGCTTGCAACTGTGATATGCAGGATGAATGAAAACAACCTGCATGCAAAATGGCTCGTACAGCAGCAATCCCGTCGTTTGTCGAGAGAGATCCTCAACCCCCAAAAGTGCGATCAACGCTGTCTACAGCAAAGGGAGGCAAGTCTCACATGACTTCGCCGTCTCTCTTGCAATGGGCTAATTTTTTGCACTCTACGTAATTTGCAGAATGTATAAAAACAACACACCTGCAAAATTAGCTCATACAGCAGCAAATCCATCGCTTGTCGGGAAAGATAGCGGAGTCTATACTTGCTTTCCGTTGCACTCTGCTTCATCTCTGCTACGATGTAGCAGCATCGGGAGTTTTGATTGGTTGGTTTTATGTAATAACTTTAAAAGCACATAATCATTAAAAGTGTAGGGCATTGGAGGCCCTCTTTGAATACACGAATCCCCTAAATTATTTCACACTCAAATGTTCGTGATCAAAGAAACGACTTGATTGATAAAAGTATTAGGATCGATTATCATTGATACACAATCTTTGGTGACGTTTCACCCAGTGGCAGAGGTCAACTTCCTGTCAAGGTCGCGCAGCAGCTGGAGCATCTCAGAAGGCGCTCTAACTGCTTCACACTAGAGTGCGCCACTTGCTGTGCCTAGCAACAATGAAACTACAGAACCTGTAGCCGCATTTGATTGGCTCATACTAAACAGAACTAATTGGAAGTCACTCCACGGACTCTCACGGTAAACATGCTTCGAACCATGGAGTTTACATACCATGGAAGTGGCAAACGTGCTGA
Organism: Theodoxus fluviatilis; assembly: GCA_034096865.1. NCBI lineage: Eukaryota > Metazoa > Mollusca > Gastropoda > Cycloneritida > Neritidae > Theodoxus > Theodoxus fluviatilis. The sequence goes on along the minus strand of JAWQFJ010016534.1, from coordinate 6,207 downwards.
TTGCTTTCAAACTTCGAAGAAATGAAAGTTTTCGTGCTCTCATCACCGTGGCAGAGTGGATTGTATGTCTTGGTTTGATATTTGTAGTAAATGTCGGCATTTATACCCATGCCTGTAACGAAGTAGCAGACGACACACATTTTGGGATTCCCTTGACCTTCCTTTATGACTGGTAACGGTTCTCTCCCTTTTGTTAGTAATGATTTTCTACCCTGATGCTTTTTTGAAGTTGTATATTCGATCAAGAGGGATATAGTTGAATGTGAAATCATTTTGGGGATTCGTGTATCCAAAGAGAGCCTTTACAACCTCTACTTTTCATGGAAACATGCTTTTAAAGTAATGAAAGAAACCGACCAATCAAAACTCCTGAGGCTGCTACATCGTAGCAAAAACGAAGCAGAGTGCAACGGAACGCAGGCTAAAATTAGGCCATCGTGCTGTGGACGCTGGCTTCGCTGCACGAGGCCATGGCATAGGGCGATAACACTTCTGTTTATGGTCGTAATTCCAAAACAGGACAACAAATAGCCTCCAAAGGTTTACGGATTAATCCTTGAGTGAAACCCCGACATTGCACAAAATTATCTTGGAATCGGTTTTGAAATTTTTACGTTAATTTGCTGAATACCAAACAAACGTTATAACGAACTAACAAACTAACTGAAAAAAACTGCCTTGGCGGAGATAATAAAGGTAAAAGTAAAGGTGCTCTTTTTTATATTGCGACTTTCCACCCATTGATGGATGCTCAAACCGCACACAATTACCCCCTGGTCATCGGGCTACCTCTTTTTATCTCTCCAACACCATCTCAACTCCCTGAGGAGCATGCAACCAGGCTGCGGATGAACGCGCAAAAGTTAGCTTTCACAATTTTCCAACTCAGCCCTCACAGGTACCCGTTTTACTCGTGGGTGGGGAGAAGCAATGTGTTTGCCTGAACTTTGTTATGGTAAGAGGCCATATTAAAAATAAATCAGAATGTCTCTTTCTCTGAAAATGATCGTTGTTGTACATAAGAACAACAAGAGAAGGGTGACCAATGAGGTCTGACGATGTAACGTTGTTGGGGCAAGCTTTCAGAAACTTAATTCATTCTTCAGGCCTAGTGGCTAGGCCTAGTCACGAGGAGGTGACCAGCTTTCAGAGACTTAACTCCGTCATCAGGCCTAGTGGATAGGCCTAGTCAAGAGGAGGTGACCAACTTTCAGAGACGTACCTCCTTCTTCAGGCCCAGTGGTTAGTGACTGGCATGGGGCGGGCTTTTATATTTAGATTGGCCTAAAGGCAGTTTGAAAGCCACGATCCAGACAGGGTCTCAACTTTCTTGGTGCATTCGTATGATATCAGGAGGGAGCCTGCTGCAACACTGCGAAGGCCTGCGCAGGGCTACGTTTCACCTACAACGTCGTTCAGACTTTGCAGTCGAGTCGTTTAAGGCCGAGTGTAGCTGAGGTGACCAACTTTCAGAGACGTACCTCCTTCTTCAGGCCCAGTGGTTAGTGACTGGCATGGGGCGGGCTTTTATATTTAGATTGGCCTAAAGGCAGTTTGAAAGCCACGATCCAGACAGGGTCTCAACTTTCTTGGTGCATTCGTATGATATCAGGAGGGAGCCTGCTGCAACACTGCGAAGGCCTGCGCAGGGCTACGTTTCACCTACAACGTCGTTCAGACTTTGCAGTCGAGTCGTTTAAGGCCGAGTGTAGCTGAGCGTCAACTACGCCGCGCCTTCACTGTAGGCAAGTCACGTGACCGCTCCCTTGTTATTGCTTGCGGCCAGTGGTTGCAGCGTCATGAAGCCGCGCGGATTCTTGAGTTGCCTACTTGGGCAATGTGCTTGACTTGCATTGCTTCCCCTTACCCAGGAGTAGAACCAGATACCAGTGAGGGGAAGCAGTGGTGTATTTTACTACTGTATGTAGCTATGACCTAGCATCAGACTGGACTACTGCCCAGGGTGCGGAGTGGTGCTCGCTGGACAGTTGTTGTTGTCTGTGAATAACTGAATTGTTATCAGGTGCCAGTAAAAGATTGATCAAGCGGCCCGATGACCAGGGGGTAAGATGAAAAGCAGTCTGATACTCATATATGGTTGTTGTGTCACTATATAAAACCACACCTTTACGTTTACCTTTACTGTCGTTGCAGGTCAAAGTTCAAGGACATGATCTTCATCGTGGTGTCTGACGACATCGAGTGGTGCAAAAAAACTCTAGACCGCCACAACGACACCGTTTTCGTACAAGAAAATGCTTCCCTTGATTTGGCAGTTCTTGCGGGATGTCACCACAATGTCGTAACTTCCGGCACGTTTGTGTGGTGGGGGGGAGTGGCTGGCTGGAGGGGAGACAATCTATTTCTGGGACTATCCGAAGCCTAACTCTAGTCTGGCTTCCCAATACAAGCTGTCCGACTACTACCCTCCAACATGGACTCCTGCCTTGTGATCGGGGTGGAAATGTTATGTGGCAACACTACTTTTGTGTGTGTGTGTGTGTGTGTGCGTGCGTGGGTGTGCATGTGTGTTTGCATGTGTGTATGTATGTAGTTATGTGTGTGTTTGCATATGTGTGTGTGCGTGTGCGTGTGTGTGTGTGCATGTGTGTTTGCATGTGTGTGTTTGCATATGTGTGTGTGCGTGTGTGTGTGCGTGTGTGTGCGTGTGTGCGTGTGCGTGTGTGTGCATGTGTGCGTGTGTGTGAGTGTGTGTGAGTGTGCGCGCGCGTGATTGTATGTGCATGTTCGTGTGGGCGTGTGTGCGCGCGCGTGAATATGTTGTCCGGAAACATAGGATTTGATTCCAACACTTGAATGTGGGGACATATTTGTAAAAATCAAATATAACATTTTTTAAATAATGAAATTAAATAATAAAATCACTTAATGACGGGGGTTTTTCCTCTGGAGACCTTCTGCTGCCTCGCTCCTTGGCAGTTTCTTGCTACTCTGAAGACATAGTTGTAAAAATCAAATAATAGGATTATCAGAGGTCAACGTTTCTTTAGTTTGAATGGAGGTGCAAGCAACCTCTTCATAGTTGTTATCCTGCAAGAAAACTTCACTTTTCCCCCTTATAGATTTCTCTCACCCAGGAGAAAAACGGGTACCTGCGATGAGTGAGAGGCTTGAAAGGACTGAAATTAGGAGAGGCGGTGGTATGGCCTGGCGGTGGTGTGGCCTGGCGGTGGTGTATCCTGGCGGTGGTGTTGCCTGGCGGTATTGTGGCCTGGCGGTGGTTTGGCCTGGTAGTGGTGAGGCCTGGCGGTGGTGTGGCCTGGCGGTATTGTGGCCTGGCGGTATTGTGGCCTGGCGGTATTGTAGCCTGGCAGTGGTGTGGCCAGGCGGTATTGTGGCCTGGCGGTGGACTGGCCTAGCGTTGGTGTGGCCTAGCGTTGGTGTGGCCTGGCGGTGGTGTGGCCTGGCGGTGGTGTGGCCTGGCGGTGGTGTGGCCTGGCGGTGGTGTGGCCTGGCGGTGGACTGGCCTGGCGGTGGTGTGGCCTGGCGGTGGTATGGCCTGGCGTTGGTGTGGCCTGGCGGTTGTGCGGTCTGGCGGTGGTGTGGCCTGGCGGTATTGTGGCCTGGCGGTGGTGTGGCCTGGTGGTAATGTGGCCTGGCGGGGCGTGGCCTGGCGGGGGCGTTGCGGTGGTGTGACCTGGCGGTGGTGTGGCCTGGCGGTGGTGTAGCCTGGTGGTGTGGCCTGGCGGTGGTGTGGCCTGGCGGTGGCGTGGTCTGGCGGTGGCGTGGCCTGGCGGGGGTGCGGCCTGGCGGTGATGTGGCCTGGCGGTGGTTTGGCCTGGCGGTTGTGCGGCCTGGTGGTGGTGTGGCCTGGCGGTGGTGTGGCCTGACGGAGTTGTGGACTGGCGGGAGCGTGGCGTGGCGGGGGCGTGGCCTGGCGGTGGTGTGGCCTGGCGGTGGTGTGGCCTGGCGGTGGTGTGGCCTGGTGGTGGTGTGGCCCGGCGGGGGCGTGGCCTGGCGGTGGTGTGGCCTGGCGGTGGTGTGGCCTGGCGGTCGTGTGGCCTGGTGCTGGTTTGGCCTGGCGGTGGTGTGGCCTGGCGGGGACGTGGCTGGCGGGGACGTGGCTTGGCGGGGTTCAAAGCTGGTATAGTGGAAAGTCGCTAAATGTACCAGCAGACAGTTTAATTAAAAAAACATAGAATTCCTTCCTCAATTACCACTCTTATGGAACAAAGACACCACAAACAGGATGAAACTTAAATGAATTTAATCAGAGATTTTACATTCCCAGCACAAATCAACATCACCCCTATGCCAAAGCACAAATCAGCCACTTCTCCAAAGTACAAACAAACTTCCACCGTCACTGCACGATTTACAACCCCTTCACCATTCCACCACAAATGACCATCATTCCTCCATGAACACACATATCAACCCTCAAAATACACCAATCAGCATTTCAACATCAATGCACAAATCAAAACGGCCTAAAGCCTATCATCACTTCTCTAAAGAACAAACAACAAACTTTCACCGTCACTGCACGAACTACAACCCCTTCACCATCCCACCACAAATGACCATCATTCCTCCATCAACACACAAATCAACGCTCAAAATACACCAATCATCAACATTTCAACATCAATACACAAATCAAAACGGCCTAAAGTCTTTCATCAATTTGCCGACTCACGGTAATGGTCTGGCGCCCAAACAATCTGAAATATAACCAGAAAACAAACTATAACTTCCGTTAAAAAGGAACAACAAAACAGAATGAGAGATATAACATATAGCCGCGAACAATTCGAGACAGTAAGAGAACAAAACTGATATCCTTACCTCTCAAGATTAGGAGTACCGGTAACAGGTGATGCAGTCGCCAAAAGAAACACAGGCAACACCAAGTCGCTAAAAGAACCAGGGAACGCAACGTCGCCAAAAGAAAAACAGGCGACGCCAAGTCGCCTAAAAGGAAACCAGGCAACAAAAAGTCACCAAAAGAACCAGGGAACAAGCCCACCTGGAGATAATCCTCTCCAACAGCCACACAGCGGCCTACGAGAGTAACAGAACTCTCTCTCAATACCACAACAGCCGCACTGGCTTTCCAAGAGTACTCTGACTCTCTATCAATATTTCTCTTCACACACAGTACTGCCTATAAATAAACACCCAACAAAAATGCGAAATTCTCGTGCCATGGAGAATACGCACATGCAACTGGCATGAAAACCCCGAGAAAATCCATTCACAAACAAAACAATTGTAGCATACCATGCTCCGCTAACAAACTAATTAGATGAACGCATGGGTTTCATGTTCCATCACGCTTTGCAATCACAACAGTTGCAATCAAGGCACAGTCAATAATTACATAACAGTGTAGAGAAACCAGTGAACAAGTTAGAGTTGTGACACGGGGACGTGGCCTGGCGGGGGCGTGGCCTGGCGGGGGCGTGGCCTGGCGGGGGCGTGGCCTGGCGGGGGCGTGGCCTGGCGGGGGCGTGGCCTGGCGGGGGCGTGGCCTGGCGGGGTCATAGCAGCAAGCTTGGAGCGGCGTCTGAAGAAAGGCTTGAGGAAGAGCGAACGTTCCACCAATGCCTGCTCGTTGTTTTAGCCGTTAGGCACGCTTCCCCTGTGGCTCAGTGAAGATGCTAACCAGAAAGTTCTACGACTACGTAACAATGCATTGCCCGCACAACGCATTTCCTGTACAAAAACAACCAGACCAGACCAGACCAGACCAGACTTATGAATAACGACTAGAATAAATAACCACTTGAATAAATAAACACTGGAATAAAACAACACTGGATTGTAGAAAGACTAGAATAAATAAACACTAGCACGAATCACTGCTAGAATGAATCACCACTAGAATATTAATCACTAGAAAATAGAACCACTAGAATAAATAAACACTAGAATTAACTAAGAAGCTTATGGTAACAGGTCATTTTCCTTCACTGGCCCAAAGTATTGGAACAACATTCCAGAATGACTCAGAAAGTCATCGAGTCTAGAAGATTTTTAAAAAGGACTAAAAACACATCATTTTAGCCAAGAACGTTTGTTTTGGTGACTATGTAGCGCATTGAGCATGCAATCTAGGTGTGAAATCTGCCCATAACAAGAATACACATATATACATACTAGAGTTAATCAACATCGGATCGTAGAAAGACTAGAATAAATAAACACTAGAACAAATCACTGCTAGAATGGAATCACCACTAG
>JAWQFJ010016531.1:0-23462 GCA_034096865.1 Theodoxus fluviatilis | reverse complement strand
GGGCCGGAATTGCTGGGACCGGAATTGCTGGGACCGGAATTGCTGGGACCGGAAATGCTGGGACCGGAATTGCTGGGACCGGAATTGCTGGGACCGGAATTGCTGGGACTGGAATTGCTGGGACCGGAATTGCTGGGACCGGAATTGCTGGGACCGGAATTGCTGGGACCGGAATTGCTGGGACCGAAATTGATGGGGCCGGATTTGCTGGGACCGGAATCGATGGGGCCGGAATTGATGGGGCCGGAATTGATGGGGCCGGAATTGATGGGACCGGAATTGATGGGACCGGAATTGATGGGACCGGAATTGATGGGACCGGAATTGATGGGGCCGGAATTGATGGGGCCGGAATTGATGGGGCCGGAATTGATCGGGCCGGAATTGATGGGGCCGGAATTGATGAAGCCGGAATTGATGGGGCCGGAATTGATGGGGCCTGATTTGATGGGGCCGGAATTGATGGGGCCGGAATTAATGGGACCGGAATTGATGGGACTGGAATTGATGGGACTGGAATTGATGGGACTGGAATTGATGGGACTGGAATTGATGGGACTGGAATTGATGGGACTTGAATTGATGGGACTTGAATTGATGGGACATGGAGTGTGATGGAAAAGAACGTGCACGAACACTCAGACTAGCGCTGGAGAACTTCAGACTCCTATGCTGGAACGTAGGTGGTTTGCCTGCACGCCTTATCGAACCTGGTTTTTTAGGAGTACGTATCCATCTTCGACGTATGTTCGTGGACAGAGACATTTACAACAGAAAACTTAGATTTTTCTATTTATTTTGATGACTATATTACTTTTCACTCCCCAGGAAGGAAACTATCAGCTCAAGGAAGGAGGTCTGGTGGAGTGGCAGTAAACATTCGGAAAAGTACAGCAACGTACGTCTCCGAAATTAACTAGAGTATGACAATGTATTATTTTTTCGGGTACAGAGTCATAAACGTAGCTTGTAATATCTATGTAATTGAGAATATACTCTTAGAGTTACAAGAACGTTTTCCGGAACCAGTTTTCGTTATCTGTGGAGATCTAAATGCCAGGGTGGGGGTTTGGTACCTGCATATGGATTCAGAGAAAGATGACAAACTTGACGAAGAAATACACAGTACTGACTGTGTGTGTGACCACTTTAGATCCACTAGAACATTACAAGACACTACAGTAAATCATTTTGGTAAAATAATTGAAGTTTGCAGAACTCATCACCTCTGTATTTTAAATGGTTCTACGAGTAGCGACAGTGAAGGGCATAACACTTGCATCTCTCCCCATGGAGAAAGCGTTATCGACTACTGCTTGGTATCCGCAGACACGCTTCTCTATGGTATAGATCTCCTGGTCGCGAATCGTGCACGTGTAGAATCTGATCACATGCCGTTGGAAGTGCTTTGGACAAAAACAGTCTGCACATATACATGATCAACAAACTAGATATGTTCATAGAATTCAATGGGATCCACATAAAGTTGATGAGTTTTATCAGTAAGATAGATGACACGGACTTTAATGACAGTTTGAAATTAGCGACTGACAAAGTACCACAGTCTGTAGAAGAAGCTCTTTTGATATTCATGAACTGCTTAATTTCATATCTCACATGCATGACGAAAGAAATTATAATAAATAACTTCACTCCTCTGAGAGATAAGGTTGACTGGTTTGACCATGAATACACGTCCGCAAGACGAATGTCTAGGAGGTTTTGAAACTACACAGAAACTCTCAGATACTGAAACAATCACTCGTGCATTGAGTTTTGATGCGAGACCACGACACTCCCCGCAGGTGTGTTTTGTTTGCGTTGTAAAGTTTGAGTACTAGCTGTAAGTGTAAAAATGGTCAGTTATTAATATAATCGGTGATTTTAGTTGTAATGAAACATTTTGTGTGTTTTCATGCCATTTTCTTGTCATCATCGACCCGATCTTACAAGTTAGGCCTGTACATTACGCCGTGCGGGCAAGTTGATCACTCAACTCGATGATAGTGAATTTTCGGTCCTCGCCAAACCAGGGAAACGAAATCGTCAATTCAAGCCAGAACTAAACAGTTATCTGCTGCTACTCATTCGAGCTTTACATGACACAGTACTGTTTTCCATCCCCACATACATGTACTTTGAGCGATCTAGCAAATATCTAGTATCAAAGACCCTATACATAGTATATGATCTGACTGATAAGAAAAAAGTGCTTGGATTTTTTTAATGGTTGCTTGTTTACCTTCAATTACAATTTTCTCTTTAATTCTTTCTTTGCATGATGGAGAAAAAAATTTAGGGGTTGGCAGAAAAAAGGATTGGTCGGGTTACTATAACCATAAGGGTTTTTCCCCCCTTATGAAAGTAATGCTGGGCTTTCATGCATTGTTTCAGTAGCTCAGCCAGGGGCAGCCCCCAAGCAGCCAGTAGAGGGTATTTGGTTCGACTGCAATTGCCGAATCAAACTTAACTTAAGCGCTGCTCCCAAGGCCAGGCTCGTTTAAGTTGCTTGTGATCGTTTCGCTATCTGATCCGACAATAATTACTAAACATTGATATCAAAAGCACTATTCGCGCACAACTAAAATCTACGGTTAATATCATCTCCACAAGCCGAACTACGTGAAGTTATACATTACGCCGAGTGCGGTACAAGTCACTCATCGACTGGATGATAGTGAATTTTCGGTCCTCGCCAGACCAGGGAAACGAAATTGTCAATTCAAGTCAGAACTAAACAGTTATCTGCTGCTACTCATTCGAGCTTTACATGAAACATTATATCACACTAGCTCGATAGTCTGCTGGCGTAGTGACTGCGGTTCGATCGCGTTCGTCTGCTAGCCAGCTAGGTACGTACGGTGAGGTTTGTTTACTTATCTTCTGTGGGTTTTGTGGAGAAAGTATACGTTAAAACAGTCTAATATGACTATTTTTGATTAGTTTTTAATCTAAATAATCTTTTTGCATGCTTTAGTGTCATCCTTTTGCCACGATCTAGCGATCATCCCATCAGCTCTACCACTCTACCGGCTAATCACGGTTACCGCTTGGTGGCGCGCGTGATCCTAATTTCGCCGGAAGTGACCGGATGAACCATCTTATTGTATAGGGTCTTTGCTAGTATTCAGTGCAGACGCTTCGAGAATCGACCGGAACTAGGTGGTTCTACCTAACGCGTTGTTTTTCGACAGAGAGCGCCGAGGATAACTCCTGCAGGGTACGTTGATGAGAATGTTCTATAGAAAAGCTTTCGACTCGGTTGACCGCTCCCAACTTTGGAAGATATTGTAAAAACTGGTTTGTCAACAAAATTTACCAATATGTTTAAAGCGATGTATGCAAATGTACCATCTTGTGTTAGATGGAACCATATAACGTCTGAGTTCTTCACTTGTCCAGTTGGCGTGAAACAAGGTGCCAAAGAGAGCACATTTCTCTTCCTCAAGTGTATCAATACTCTAGCAGATTACATTAGACCACATGGTAAACATGGCATTCAGATGCAACCAGGCAGAGAGGAAATATTTGCCCTACTCTTCGCAGATGACATATACTTATTATCTACCACCTCGAGTGGGTTACAATATCAGCTCTATTCTCTAGCTTACATATCCGGCACACTCAATCTCCAAGTAGACATTAGTAAAACCAAAGAAATGGTCGTCCGGAGAGGTGGGCATTTGTCTGAGGGTGAAAAGTGGTTTTTGAATGGAACAAGTTTGGACGTGGTAAAAAGATATAAGTACCTGGAATGTATTTTCACCACCAAAATATCTAAGAGTGCCTCTGTAGAAGGGAATGCCTTTAGAGGCAAGCAGAAAGTCGCACGTATTATGAAAACCATGTGGTCACTTCATAATATGAATCCGGCCGATTGTATTCATTAAACTTTTTGCCGAGTTATGGGGCCCAGAAAGCCCAGACATGGTGGAAAAAGTGCACACTTTTGCGTGCACAAGATTTTTAGGTTTAGATGTGAGAACACCTAGTCAACTTGTGTATGGTGAACTGGGTAGATATTCGCTACATATTAACAGCACAATCAGAGTGATAAAATATTGGTTGAGGTTGTCAACTTTACCTTTTCAAAGATTGCCAAGACAGGCATATGAAATGCTATTCTAATATCACTGATAGAAAGAATTAGACTAGCTTAGTTAAGAACTCATTGTCTAGATTTGGATTTATGTATGTTTGGCTGAATGGTGGAGTACGGAACCAGACATCCTTTTTGAAACAAAGCAAAGATTACAGGACTGCTATCGTTAGTCATGGGACGAACGACATCACAACAACCAAAGATTTACATGGTACTCTAACGTAAAGGACTTATTTGGCACGGGAAGTTACCTGAGTTTCCTAACCATTAAAAAGTTTAAAGATTTCTTCATTTGCTTCCGATTTGGAATAAACAAATTTGAGAGTTAATGAACATTACAGGTACAATGAAGCAAACGATCTGGTTTGTCCATTTGTTACAAGCCTCCGTAATTGTTATGGATGTCGTCTCTTCTCTTACATAAATACCTTTTGGTTCCTTTCTGTAGTAGACGGACGCTGGCTGCAAGGCGGGCCGGTTTTTTGGGTTTTGCAGGATACAAAAACTTCAGTCTTCAATGTTCAAGATCTTTATTCAGGCAGTTGACAGGTCTTAACACTCTCTCTCTCTCTCTCTGAGCACCTTCTCTCTCTCTCTCTCTCTCTGATTCCCCCTCTGCCCTGATTCGCTTTGTCTCTTCTTTTATACTAACATTACCATTGTTCCTATGCTCTGAGTCGCAGACTATCATCATCGCCTTTTATGGTCATACTTCTCGATCATAGCGGAAAAAAGGGGGGAGCTGCACGTATTCCTGCATGGGTGAGGGGAGGAGAATGATCTCTGGGGAGACAGCACATCTCCATTCGGTCTAGAACTTTCTCCCAAAAATAACTCGCCTTTGTGGTCCGTTTTCTGTGACTCAGTCTGTCTGGGAGTAGGCCTACAGCATCTCTTTCTACTTTCAGTCTGACAGTCACTTTTTCCAGCATAACACATTCTGTAATACACTTGTAAATGAAACCCACTTCTTGCTAGAATGTAGCACATATGATAAACTAAGGGAAAGATATATTGCGCAATGTGTATATCCGAACAAAATATACTGTGCTTACCTCTTAAAGGAAACAATATCAGAAAAATTATGAATGTATCAATGTTTAATTCTATGCATTAAAGCTAAGGCAAGAGAAATGAATGGAAACACAATCCGTTCACAATGTGCTTGAAAATGTATGATTGCCTACCCAGTCCTAGAGTTGTAAGGACTGCTTGTATGTGTTGTTATGCATGCAACTGTTGTGAAAGAACTTGCAAGTGTGTTTTAGCGAAATTGGGCTGTTCTCTGTTTACATCAGTCTCTCTAATTCAGTTACCTGGTCACGTGGTCGAGTCGGGTTAAATTTGTCTCAGCTGTGTCACGTGACGCCATTCGTGAAATTTCCAGGCACATGAGCAGATCGTAGGCTTTTCTGGAAGTGTCTGCGACAGGAGACACACACGAGCAGATACGACAGAGTTAAGGTGAGAGCTTAACTAGAGGGTAAACGAGTCCTCTTTTGTAAGGAGTGAGTAATCTGGGGCATTGCGCGTCGTGAAGTTGTTGACGAAGTTGTTTACTGACTGTCACCGCTGGCGCTGTGTATCGACCAGTGCGTGAATAAAGTTTATCGAAAACGACCACCAGCGTTTGTGAACTTCGACTTCCCGGCGCAAGCTAGGAGAAGCCCCGTACAACGGGATATTGCGAAGAGATCGAGTGCAACACAACCTTCTTGATCATTCAATGGGCTGTCGGCCTATGAATAAAGGAAGTTCAAGTTCTCTCTCTCTCTCTCTCTCTCTCTCTCTCTCTCTCTCTCTCTCTCCCTCTCTCTCCTCTCTCTCCTCTTTCTTCTCTTTCTTCTCTCTCTCTCTCTCTTCTCTCTCTCTCTCTCTCTCTCTCTCTCTCTCTCTCTCTCTCTCTCTCTCTCTCTCTCTCTCTCTCTCTCTCTCTCTCTCTCTAGCTCTCTAGCTCTCTGTCAAGCTACACTCGACGATGGAAGGTGTGCAGAGCGATGCAGGGTGTTGCTGAAAACTTGTGATTGAGACCTTGAGGCTTTTCCCTTTTATTTTTTCTCTCTCCTCTTTGTGGTGTGTGTTTGGAGGTTTCTGGAGTAAGCAAGGCTATGCCGGCTTTGTGGTGAATCATTGTGATTTGGAGTAGTTCTCACTCCTTGCTGTGATGGGGGTTGACATAGAAACTCATCGCCTCCGCATTGGAGTTCATTTGGCACGTGCAAATTGTGCGGGACGAATGAAGAATGGCCCCTGCGATCAAGAAGCGCGTGATGCAGCGAACATCTCTTCCAGGTGCGAATATGAAAACGAATTCGCCTCACTCTGCATGAGTTCTCACTTGCAGTGGAGTCTCTCTACCACAGTTCATCTGCTGCTCGTTGTTGGATTTTCCTCATTAGTTTTCCTATCGTGTGCTCTCAAGACAGATTCGTGAGAAAATCCTTCATGACCTCTCTGGACTTCTCTTACTTAGCGGCTCCGTGGAACCCAATCCCGGGCCTGGGCAGACAGAGCCAAGCACAAGTGGTTCCAACGATGTCCACGAACTGACGTGGGAATCACTTGATGGAAGGATAGAGGCCTACGTGGAGGAAAAGATGACGGCAACATGGAGACAGATAGCACGGCCCGATGCTGAGCTGGAAAAAGTAAGGGCCTTGGTGCAGGCTACATGGGACCAGAACAGACAGCAAGTTCAACTACTCATACAGAAGTCTACAACAGGAGACTGAGTACCTTAAGCTACATCTTAACAACGTGTACTCAGAGCTACAAACGAAGACTCAGTTGTTGGACAATGAAGTAGACAACCTAGAAGCTGTCACGCGACGCAATAGAGTCAGACTGTTTGGGGTGCATAAGGACAACCAAGAGTCATACAGTGCATATCTCCAAAAGGTCTTGCACGTCTTTTGTGAATGTGTACCAGGAGTCGCATTGAGGGAAAGAGACATTGCACGGGTACAAAGGTTAGTTCCATCTAGCCAAGGTAAACCACGACGACGCCGTCCTATCCTAGAAGAATTCAACACATTTATAGATAAGCTGTCTCTACTAAAGAATGGCCGAGATTCCCTCAGAAGGGTAGGTATTAGGGTCTCAGGAAAACTGACACCTCGACAGGCGCGAACTTTTCGAGAAATACGCAGTCTGGGACAACAGGTCTATTACAGAAATGGTAGGCTGTGCTTTAGAGAGGAAGACGGAACAAGCGCCTATCTACGACATCCATACCCTCCCCGAGATCAAACCACAATGAAGCACACCGCCGGAACTTGGAGGAATGCCAGCCAGGATGCTCGACAATATTCCAAAGCATAGTGGACATCAAGACCTTCCGACAGCGCCAGCCTTTATTACCGAGAGACCGCTTACTTAAACCTCCCCTATACAATACAAGGAATGGCATTTCAGCAGTTAACAACTCAAACAGCCAATACTACACAAAGACATCAATCTAGGACCTGGGAAACCCCTCAAGAGAGGAGGGACTACAGCTGCAGAGCTACCTCTGGAAGTGAAGCTTCGTCAGCTCGATATGCTTGGATTTCAACCGCGGTACAACCGAACAGTGGGCTGGCCAAGACCATCCTGCAAGGTACCGTACCAGGTGGGAGAAGGAGAGGCAGGCAGAGAAAGAGGTGGGAAGACAACATCAAAGAGTGGACAGGTTTGAGCTTTGTTGACTCACAGCGAGCCGCAGAGGATAAATATAGATGGTGGAAGATTGTCCGAAAGTCATCAGTGGTGCCTCAACAACCCTTCTCAGGGTTAAGAGACTGAACTGAACTGAACTGAACAACAGGACTGCAACCCGGGAAGCGTTGCCGAGGAGAACAGGAGAGTGTGGCAAGTCAATGCATAGAGATATTGCCACTCTGAGACAAACGATCGCACAAGAAAGAGACAGCCACCCAAGCGTAGAAGTAAAAGTGCACCTGCGAGTGTTGTCAGCACAACTCTCTTGATGCAGCCCCGTGAAGCGGTGCCAGCCCTTGGAGTGAGGAATGCTCCCAAGGACTAGCAAAGCCAGCGCAAGGGTCCCCCACAAGACAAACGATCCAGAGGAAAATCTGCCACCCAGACGGGCATACAACACTGGCTTCAGACGGGCACGAAAAGCGGCATGTCAGGGTACCAGGCTGCACAAACTCCCCCGATCGATGAAGCCTTTGGATCTGCAGACACCGAGCTCCCCTACATTCGTGGGGAACCCGGTGTACTCTGAAGACTCCGGTGATGAAGACTTCGTCAGCATTGTGGAGGACAAGCTCATGCAGGTGCAGAGGTTGGGTTCGGTCCTGCCTTCAGTGTGGTAGGGTCGGCTTAGGCACCCCTTGAACTCGACCCAACTGAGAGAGAGGGATGTACCTGCAACCTGAGGGTTTGGCCGACGCCCGTCGTTTGCTAAGGATACAACTAACAGCCAACCTGCAGAGGCTGAAATTTATAGGTGGTGTACACACACACTTCAGCCGGCGCTAGACCACTTCAACATTGTATGTTGGAACATTGGCAGTTTGGCTGCATGCCTGAGTGAACCTGGTTTTGTCACCTATGTGGCCTCATTTGGAATCTGCCTTTTCCTCGAAACCTTCATTACAGACGACTTTGAATTTAACGTTTACTTTGCTGACTATACCACATACCACTCACCAGGTAAGAAACTATCAGTACAAGGAAGAAGATCGG
This sequence comes from Theodoxus fluviatilis, assembly GCA_034096865.1. NCBI lineage: Eukaryota > Metazoa > Mollusca > Gastropoda > Cycloneritida > Neritidae > Theodoxus > Theodoxus fluviatilis. Next base: position 14,668 of record JAWQFJ010016531.1, on the reverse strand, counting down.
GTGGTGTTGTGATACTCGTAAGTAAACGCCTTGCCAAGTATGTCACAGAAATACTGTTACAATATGACAACATGTTGGCTTACGTTCCACCAAAAGAATCACCCTACTACGATGGTAAGAATTCTTGCAATTTTTTATCGTTTAGAACAAACACTTTTGAAGATGGAAGAAATTTATCCTGAATCGGCTATAATACTGTGTGGAGATTTCAATGCAAGCATAAAAGACTGTTTGTGCATTTGAATTCTGATGATGATGCTGGCAAAAATAAACTTAGTAATGAAACTAGCACAGAATGTGTGAAAATCCAATGTTGCCCAGGCGATCACAGGACAACACGATAAATACTTTTGTAGGATACTGATGGATCTTTGTAGAGTGCATCATTTTTGCATACTAAATGGATGCACAAATTGCGATAAAGAAGGGTGTACTACTAACATTTCTCCACACGGAGAGAGTGTTATTGATTACTACTTGATATATGGCACATCCCTACACTATACACTTGATCTAAAAGTTGTATGCCGTATAGAATCTGACCATATGCCCTTAGAAATGTCGTTTGGGCCTAATATACCAATCCACTGTAATAATTCGGTTAGGGTAGTCTCCACTATATTTGGGGATCCCTCCAAAACCGAGGAGTTTAAAAAAAGGCTATGTAACGATAAATTCACGGACGAAATAGAGCATTCAGTAGAAGATGCCCTTTTGCTGTTCATGGCAGCTATGTCTTCCTGCGCAGAATGCATGAAGAAAGAGATTAAGATCAGCAACAGTACCTCAAACGAAAAAAATCAACTTTGGTTTGACAATGAATGCAAAGAAGCCACACAAACGTTCAGAAGGTCTCTTTATTGGTATAGAAAAACGGGTCTCGTATCAGACAAAAACGCTAATTACACAAATAGATGAGAATGCAAAAACCTGATTCGTAAAAAGAAGAAAGAATATAGAAATGCAGTATTTAGCCATCTTTTGGCTAACTTGAAAAACTCCAGAGTTTTGGTCCTAACGCGAAAAATAGTACCCACAACTGAAATAGAGATAGCTGTATGGCAGACTTATTCCGAACATATTTTTCAAGACAACATCAATACTCTTGAAGAAATAACGGCCGATGTTAGTAAAATTGTAGAACATCCCGAATTTGATGCCCCAGTCGATATACATGAGGTACAAGCGGCTAAACAGTGCATAAAAGCGAGGAAGTCGCCCGGACTGGACGGCATTCCGGTGAGTGCTATAATACTTCGTGCGAGAAGATCGCGCCTTTCCTAACCAAGCTGTTGATTTCCTGATTGACAACGTCTATTTTCCTCCGACTTGGTCGCGATCCGTCATTTGTGCCAATCGATAAAAAATGCAACCAAATCCAGAGAATTATAGAGGTATTAGGCAATCATAGAGCGTCCTTCAGGAACTTCGCTTATGCATAATTTTCTATCTAATTGAGGCATTCTTGCATTCTACGTCACACCTTGTGCTGTCACGTGACATCCGGTTTCTGCGATATGGTAATTCACAAGTTTTGCCCGAACGTAGTTCTTGAAAACAGACGATTTACCAAACTCCTGTTTGGTTAGTATTTTTGCATTCTTCCGTTGTCCTAACGTTACTGTAATCACAAGAAAATGATACCATGTCGTTTCAACTGCTGATTTGTAAAATGAAAGGGCTTGACTGACAAACAGTAAACATTTCAGGCGTAGTTTAAGCGACCAACTGCTTGGCCTTCAAAAGACTAGCATCCAAAAATGGCGACCCAAAAGATGTCACGCTTCACGTTTTAAATTGCTCGATTTTCCTTACTAGTTAATCAAAACATCAAGTTATGCGATGCTTGCCTTATTTCATGAGTAAATGGAAAGTCTGATGCTAAATGTATGGTTATTTAATCGTCAGACGGCTATTTTGTGAAATGTGACCCAATTTCGATTCCCTACATCGTGATCGTGATGCGTGATGCGCGCGCACCCTCATTTAGATAAAAATTATGCATAAGCGAAATTCCTGAAGGACGCTCTATGATTGCCTATTACCTTCTACCCATTGTTAGCAAAATATGTACGTCAATATTAGCGAAACGATTGCGCAGATGGTTAGAAATGGAGGGTAAAGTATGTGCGGAACAGGCCGGATTCCGGCCAGACCATTCATCCGTAAACCGTGTCATTACTCTGCATTCCATTGCCATGAAGCACGTGTACGGAATAGGCAGAGGTAAACTGTATGTCCCATTTATTGACTACAAGAAAGCCTTTTAGTCTGTGAATCGTGATCAACTTTGGAAGATAATGCAGGGTGCCTGTTTATCAACCAGATTTTTTAATATGTTCAAAGCTATGTAATGAAATGTGCAATCATGTGTTCGTTCAAACCATCACATATCTGAATACTTCCCATGTCCACTTGGCGTAAAGCAAGGGGCCAAAGAGAGCACTTCAGTTTTTCTCCTCAACATTAATGCGGTGGCAAACTATGTTACAGCGCATGGGAAACATGGGGTTCAAATGCTACCAGACAGAGCAGAGATTTTCGCTTTACTGTTTTCCGACGTTGTTGCCCTTCTATCTACAACAACAACTGGGCTCCAAAACCAGCTTAACTCCCTGGCTGAAGTATCGAAAACGTTGGTCTCCAAGTAAATGCTGAGAAGACGAAGGTAATGGTTCTCAGAAAGGGTGGTCATTTGGCAGAATGAGAACGATAAAACCTCAATAATATTAAGTTAGATGTAGTAAATAGTTACAAATACCAAGGTTGCACCTTCACTGCAAAACTCTCTGAAAATGCCTCTTTAGAAGAGATGTAAAAAGATGGTTCAAATGATGAAAGCAATGTGGATGATCCACACTACCAGCCCTACGGTAGTCATGAAACTGTTTAATGCACAAGTAATGCCTAGCGTGTTGTATTGTGCCTAATTATGGGGTACAACGAGCCAGGAAAGGGTACACGCATTTGCATACAAAACGTTCTTGGGACTAGATATAAGATCGCCTAATCATTTCGTGTATGGAGAAAAAGGTAGATACCCGCTCTTAATCAAAAGCACAATTAAAACGATCAAATACTGGCTAAGGTTTTCAAACATGTCGTTGCACAGACTCCCGAGACAAACTTAGAAAATGCTAAGACTCCAAAATACCCGATAAAACGAACTGGCACTGTATGGTAAAGGACACATTGTGCAAGCTAGGCTTTGCATATGTGTAGGAAAGGAAAAACTATTTTTGATGCAATTGAAGCAAAGATTACGGGACTGTTATCAACCATTTTGGGAGGGAAAAACCTAAGTGTCACAGGTCACTTTCTACTCGGACTTTTTCGAGAGAGAAATACACCATCCAATCAAAAGATACAAGACAGTACATGAAAACTAAATAACAATTACCGTTTATTCTACAACCAATTATTGTCAACCGTACTTGCCCAATGATCACACAATCCCCAGCATGCAACAGTGCAATCAATGAACTCCTCTGACAATCAGATCAATCAAATAATCACAGAGCAATGGATAACAACAACAACAAACTTATCCCACAATCCCAACGTGCACTGTGAACTCAATAATCAAATCAGACAAGCAAATACATTCCAGCGCATCAGATATCAACAACAATGATTCCAATACATACTAGAAATGCACTCCTGCTGTCAGACGATTGGCAATGCAGTCACGGAACACAACGTTCCCTGCACTTGTTAAACCAAAACAGGCGCCAATCTGACCATGAACGAACAACCGTACTCAACTTCCTCTGTAGTTACTCAAAATAAGACCGACTTTTTCAATTAAGAACAGTCAATGATCAAACACTATACCGGAACAATAGAAGAACAAAACGGAACTTAGTTTCCCCTGCCAATGTTCACAATACCAAATTACAATCAACAATCTTCCAGAAACCACAAGTCAAAATTTTATCAACAGCACCAACAGTTAGACGCAATCTATCGACTCAACTTCAATGGACACAAAAAATGTTGTACTTACTCGCGAGGAGTTGTTCACTGGACACAACCTACAGGTACTAGAACTCACGAAGGTCGGGACTCCCGTCAGGATACGTCCCCACTGTGGGCCACACAGCGTCACCAGCCTCTCTAGAGCAGAGAGAGAAGGTCTACCGAAACCAAAGTACTTATCCGTCCTCCCTGTCTGCTCGCTTTTCTTTCTCTCTTCCCTCACTCGAGAAGCACCCTTCTATCTCCCACACTCGCAAGACACAGCTCTCGCTAAGACAACTTCCCACTGTGAGCCACACAGTGTCACCAACCTCCCAAGCGCAGAGAGAGAAGGTTCCCCAACCTATCTACCCAGTCGTCTTCCTCCTTCCTCCCATCCATCCAAATTACCTCCCCTACTTTTCCTCGGTCCTTCGTAACGTCCTCACTTCCCTCTTTTTCATTGACGTCACTCCTTCTTCAACTTTGGTAATTGTTGATGTCCTCAAACACTTCAGAGTTCAGTCCATCGCACACGCCTTGCTGATACCAGAACTAATCGATTCTTGACCGAAGCACCAATCTTTAAAGGCACTTCTTCTGCAGCACGGCCCGAATGAGAACACACATTTGCCAGCCCATAAAAATTCGACGTGTGACAAAACCCCCCTCAAGTTCTATCATCCTTCTTCCACCGCCTCATTCTTCTTCTTCGTCCTTCTTCCACCGTCTCCTTCTTCTTTGTCCTTCTTTCACCGTCTCCTTCTTCGTCCTTCTTCCACCGTCCCCTTCTTCTTCATCCTTCTTCCCCGTCTCCTTTTTCTTTGTTATTCTTCCACCGTCTCCTTCTTCTTTGTCCTTCTTCCACCGTCTCCTTCTTCGTCCTTCTTCCAGCGTCTTCTTCTTTGTCCTTCTTCCATCAGCTTCTTCAGGTCATCTTGGGCCCTCTTCAGGTTCCTCCTCTCTTTCTCAAGACTTTCCAAGCGCTTCATTGATGCAGTGTCCATAGTTCCTCCAGCGCCACCAGACTCCTCCTCGTCAGCCTCGTCCCTGAACAGGTCGAAGTCGTCATCATCATCACTGCCTGCCTTGGCATCCTCGGCCTTGGCAGGGATAGAGTTGCTAGAGGCAGAGGCAGACGGGGACACGCCTCCCACCTCGAGCTGTGCAACGCACTTCTCCAGCTTCCGTTTCTCTGCGTGCAGCTCGCTCCTGGCAGCCTCGGCCTCCTGCCTGGCAGTCTCCAGGTTCTGGAACTTTTTCTCCTGTTCTCTGGCACCCTGCTGCAACGCCTCCATCTCTGTTTTTACTGCTGTCTGCTCCTCAACGCCGTCTGCTTACTCTTGCAGGGCTTTGTTGCGTTCCTCCAGTCTCTGGATCTCCATCTTCAGCTCTTGGATCTCCGTCTCCTTTGCAGCCATCTGGTTGTTGAGCGTCATCACCGTCCTCTCATAGTCAGCCATCTCCAGGTCCATCATGCTGCCCTGCTTGGCCTCCTGTTGAGCAGCATCCAGCGCGGCCGGTCTGGCTGCCAGGTCAGACTCCAGGCATGCCGTCTGCTGCTTGTGAGCCTCACTCTGCTCCAGGATGCGGGCCTCAGAAGCTGCCAGCTATTGTTCCATCTGCTGCCTCTCCTTGGCCAGCTCCTCCAGCTGAATGCGCAGGGTCGACTTCTCCATCTCCGCCCCCTTCAGAGTGGTCCTCAGTTCATCACTGGCACTGGCCTGACTCTTGGACTCTGTCTGGCCGGTCTCCAGTTGTTTGGAGAGTGTGTCCACATTTTCCCGAGTGTCCACTAGGTTTTGGCTGGCTGTGGTCAGCTGCTGGACTGCAGCCTCTAGGTCTGTCCTTTCATGCTTGACTGTCTGCTGGGAAAACTCCATCCTCTTGCTGGCCAGACTGCCAGCCCTCTCCCTCATCTCCTCCAGCATCTTCACCTGGCGCCTCAGCTCCTACAGCTCACGACGTGCGTCCAAGCGTGCCTTCTCCACCTCACGCAGGTTTTCACGCAGCTCCCTAGCCGCCTTCACCACGTCAGCCTTCTGCTCCTCCAGCACCCCAATCCTCTGCTTGCCGTCGGTGACCAAGCGGTTGAGATCAGTCTTGTCTGCCTCGGCATGCTTGATGAGACCACGCAGCTCATCGCCAGTCTTGGTCAGCGCCTCCTTCTCTCGGATTTTGTCGTTGACGTTCCTCTTCAGGTCCACGATGTCCTTTGCGCATCAGGTCCTTCTGCTCCTTGCTCTCACGGATCTTGTGGTTGGCCTCGACGAGATCACGGCGGATGACATCAAGGGTCTCCTCCACCATCTTCAGCTGTGTCTTGAGCTCTGCCACCTCCCGCAGGGTTGCATCTCACTGGCGTGCCACGTCTCGGATGTTGGCATTCAGGTTTATGATTTCTTCAGCATGCTGCAGCTGCTCGGTGTCCAGGTGAAAATCCAGAACCTGGATCTCAGACCCGGCCACCTCCAGCTGCTTCTTGCGCATCTTTGCCTTACTCATGAGGTCATCACAGAACAGCTGCAGCTCCCGACACTTGTCCTTGATTTGCTTGAAGGCGAAGTGCTTCTGTTCCAGCAACGCCTCATCCCGAGACAGCACTTTCTCCACGTTGGGGTAGTGGCCCTGAAGCTCCCGCTCCAAATCCTGGTGTTTCTTATGGTACTTCAAGGCATCAACCAGGTTCTTGCCATACTCAGTGGAGGCTGCAGCAGGCAGGTACTCCTTGATCCACTGCAGCTCGGAGTTGGCGTCGAAGGTGAATTGGTGCCACATCAGCGACTCGTTCAACTGCTGTTGCCTGTTGGCCACTGCTGGCTTCAGCCTCCCAAAGCTCCCCTGGAAGCTGTCCACAGCTTGGTGGATGCCCGTGAAGTTGAAGTGGCCAGTATCAGCCATCTCCTTGCCCGACGACATAATACCCTGGACAGTGTCCGCCAGACAGGCCAGGTCTGTCTCATGGTTCTGGGTATCCTTGAGGAGTTTTTTCACGCCGCACAGGTAAGAGCCCAGGTCAGGATTGGCCACACTCTTCTCCACTTCACCTAGCTTGGCCTGGGTATCCTCCAGGGTCTTGTTCCACTGCTGCAGGCCGTCATTGTTGGCCTTGAGCTCAGCCTCTAAGGCCTGGGGCCTCTGCAGTTTGGCGAGCCAGCTGAAGGGTTTCTTGTCCGAGTTATCGGCAGCCATCTCTGGCTGGGCCTCGTGCCAGCCTCGCCCCACGGTCGCCTGCAATACCTTTGCAATCCCCCGTCGACGCTGGGTGTCCCGTGTCTCCGTCTCCTCTCAATGGCGAACTTCGGTCTCCATGCGTCGATTCAACAGAGCTGGCCTCTGTTGCCGAGCACCCGCTGGTGGTGCCTGACCGCCAGGAAACCGTCCCATTCCCATGGCATCAGCGCTGGGCATCCGTGGTCCCCGCAGCCTCAGCCCTGGCCCCCGACAAACAAACTGTCCTGTGTCTGGCAAAACCAGTGGGGCACCAAACCTCAATAGGTGAAAATTGTGACCCATTGTGGTCACTATCACATTCTCCAAGAAAAATCGGAATCAAAACCCTTGTCTAACTACTGACAATTTATCTAAAAAATACAACACCACACAACAAAATATAGCTACAAAACAATTGATTGGATCCCAGGACGAGCCCCCATTTGTCACGGGTTACTTTCTACTCGGACTTTTTTCGAGAGAGAAATACACCATCCAATCAAAAGATACAAGACAGTACATGAAAACTAAATAACAATTACCGATTATTCTACAACCAATTATTGTCAACCGTACTTGCCCAATGATCACACAATCCCCAGCATGCAACGGTGCAATCTATGAACCATTCTGACAATCAGATCAATCAAATAATCACAGAGCACTGGATAACAACAACAACAAACTTATCCCACAATTCTAACGTGCACTGTGAACTCAATAATCAAATCAGACAAGCAAATATATTCCAGCGCATCAGATATCAACAACAATGATTCCAATACATACTAGAAATGCACTCCTGCTGTCAGACGATTGGTAATGCAGTCACAAAACGGAACACAACGTTCCCTGCACTTGTTAAACCAAAACAGGCGCCAATCTGACCATGCACGAACAACCGTACTCAACTTCCTCTGTAGTTACTCAAAATAAGACCGACTATTTCAATTAAGAACAGTCAATGATCAAACACTATACCGGAACAATACAAGAACAAAACGGAACTTAGTTTCCCCTGCCAATGTTCACAATACCAAATTACAATCAACAATCTTCCAGAAACCACAAGTCAAAATTTTATCAACAGCACCATGACTCGACTTCAATGGACACAAAAAATGTTGTACTTACTCGCGAGGAGTTGTTCACTGGACACAACCCACAGGTACTAGAACTCACGAAGGTCGGGACTCTCGTCAGGATGCGTCCCCACTGTGGGCCACACAGCGTCACCAGCCTCTCTAGAGCAGAGAGAGAAGGTCTACCGAAACCAAAGTACTTATCCGTCCTCCCTGTTTGCTTGCTTTTCTTTCTCTCTTCCCTCACTCGAGAAGCACTCTTCTATCTCCCACACTCGCAAGACACAGCTCTCGCTAAGACAACTTCCCACTGTGGGCCACACATTGTCACCAACCTCCCAAGCGGTGAGAGAGAAGGTTCCCCAACCTATCTACCCAGTCGTCTTCCTCCTTCCTCCCATCCATCCAAATTACCTCCTCTACTTTTCCTCGGTCCTTGGTGACGTCCTCTCTTCCCTCTTTTTCATTGACGTCACTCCTTCTTCAACTTTGGTAATTGTTGACGTCCTCAAACACTTTAGAGTTCAGTCCATGCAAACCACACACCTTGCTGATACCAGAACTAATCATTCTTGACCGAAGCACCAATCTTCAAAGGCGCTTCTTCTGCAGCATGACCCGAATGAGAAGACACATTCCCCAGCCCATAAAAATTCGACGTGTGACACTAAGCAGTGAGAGATTTTCATTGTAATCCTTGTTCAAAGGCATGTTCGGTCAAGAAAAATACCTTAGGTTTTTTACTATTAAAAGATGAAGAGATGTTATCATATTCCGTTTAGGTATCAACCCTTTTTAAAGTAATCTACGTTACGGTTATCGAGAAACAAGATATCTCAAAGGTTCATTCTGTAACAATACTATCGAAAACGAAAAGCATTTTCTACTCGACTGTGCCAAATACACCGATCTCAGAAAGATAGGTCGGCTCTCTATTGCGGAGGGCCGCTATTGCGGGGGGGGGGGGGGGGGGGGGGGGGCGCTATTGCAAGATTTTTGGGGTCAAAAGTTCTTAAGGTTATTTTGATTCTTTTGTCCTAAAACGCATAAAAAACCATAAAATTTTTGTTACTAAAAAAACCCAACTTTAAAATGTTTTCGGGTTTTACTGATAGCGCTCAGCCCAGGCCGCACCCGCCACCCCGCCTGACTGACTTAGCCAGTCCGGGGAGTTTCATCAAACCCGGACGCGTTAGTTTTTGTCAGGTTTGTGTCCAACATCAGCGTCGGGCCCTGGAGTTAGGGCGTAGGGACCACCCGTTGAGAGTCAAACGTGGGATGGAGTTAGAATATAAAGATTCACCCGTTATTGATAAAACTCGAAAACATTTGTTTTTTCAAAAACAAGTAACAAAAAGTTTATGGTTTTTTAGGCGTTTTAGGACAAAAGAATCAAAATGGCCTTATGAACTTTTGACCAAAAAGATTTCCGCAATAGTTACCCCCCGCAATAGCGGCCCTCCGCAATAGCGAACCCATTCCCAGGGAGAGATACATAGCACAACATGTAATGGGCAGAATAGATTACAATTTCCTTTTAAGAGGAACTAATATTAGAGTAACATTTGACGAGTCGATGTACATATAATACACTTTGAAAATGAAAGAGAATGTCATGATAATGTATTATAAATATCACGGTATACCAAACCATATGGATTGTAATTTTGAAATCGTAGAAAAGCTTGAATGCCATCTCGTTGTTTTCTGTTCAACAAGTTTTCATTTCAGTTTCAGTTCTCTTTCTGTCAAGCAACAGATTTGGTTTGATAGGACTTTTAAAGTATCCTTTGAATGTGAGCAATAATTATTGTGTTTAAACATAAGACAATTTCGTGATGCTTATATTCGTTTCCGCTTTGGATGTAATGACCTGAGAGAAAGAGAAAAAAAAACCTACTCTATTTCACTCGGCATATGATGAAGAGTTTAAACAGCAAAAGATGTTATATTGATTCACTTTGACCTTTGATAGAAGATAATTGCGACAAAAAATTTTAAATCTCATTATGTGGGAAAAGGAAATCAGGTTTCTTTTTAAGGAATTCGCCTGGATCTATTCAAGGTGATATTCTCTCTCTCTCTCTCTCTCTCTCTCTCTCTCTCTCTCTCACTCACTAACTCTGTGTCTGTCTGTGTGTCTGCCTGCCTGCCTGCCTGCCTGTCTGGTCTGTCTGTCTGTCTGTCTGTCTGTCTGTCTGTCTGTCTGTCTGTCTCTCTCTCTCTCTCTCTCTCTCTCTCTCTCTCTCTCTCTCTCTCTCTCTCTCCCCTCTCTCTCTCGTTCTCTCCCCCTCTCTCTCTCTTTCTCTCTCTCTCTGTTTTATCTCTTTCTTTCTCTCTCCTCTCTCTTTCATCTCTCTTCTCTCTCTCTCTCTCACTCTCTCTCTCTCTATCTCTCTCTCTCTCTCTCTCTCTCTCTCTTCAAGAACAGAAGATACAAGTGCAAAGTATACATCCATTATATGTGCTGATGAAAACAACAAAATCTCAATTTATTTTGTCTGTTTCTTCCATGAATTCAATTGAGATTGTTTTAAGAAACGCTGTTTCGCCTTTTTCTGAGGAACGCTTTTCATTCCTGTCAATTATATTTTATAATACCGGCACCAAATTTGGAAATGCGCTCAATCACCACCTCCACAAGTGGACAGAACTGGACATATTACGTCACTGAGAATATATTTCTATGTAAGACGACCCATGTGGGGATGTGCACAGAATAACTTCACAAGGCCAGCACAACACCATTGTTTTCAGACCGAGCAATACACAATCAGGGGGCAGAACAGCTATGGATCTTTGTCAACTGACAAGATGTCATAAAGGGACAAGGCAAGGAAACTGAAAAACAAATTGCATTAAGGTCGATTTGACTGTTTCTTTGTGCTTTTAATACGTCTGTGGATCAGACTCAATAAGAAAGTGCCTAGTTCGTGCGCATAAAGAAACGACAGTTTTCGAGTTTTCTTGCACGATTCGAACGTGCCATTTATTCTCCCTTCATGTCTTTGCAGTGCAACTCACTATACGAAACCAACCGCATACGCGAGATCAATATGTAAAAGCAATCGCTTGTGGAAAAATGTTTTCTTCAAAGACATGCAAAATCTCTACAAACATTCTTTGTCAAACAATTGAAGTATATGGGAGCAGGGATCAAATGCACTCGACACAGAACTCACGTTTACACAAATATAGCAATGCTGCTGCTTCTACAGTTAAATCGGATTGAACAAAAGAAAATACGATTACAATAACATGTATGTAAGACTGAAACATCAGGGAAACCTTGTCAAATATAACATAAATTTCCATAAATGGCGTTTAGTCCTTTTTGTTATTAGAAATACTGCATCTTAATATCTTAACACTTGCACAGTATCCATGCATAAGCCAGTCGTTTGAAGCTCTCATTTTGTATCACGATAATATGCTTCTGGATAATCAAGAAAAGGCTTTAATCAATGCATCAGCGCCTAAATTTTACACCTCCTTCCCCGTCTGCCCGGATTCGCCTCAACTCATATCAGGGCGTTGTCTTACAGTATAAAAATATTTGCACTTGCTACACGTGTTCAAAGAGATCATTCATCATAACTAGGCACAATTACCTGACAGACGGAGGAAATATAGTTGCTCTTTTTTCGTTTTCGTTTTATTACTTTGGAGAATGAAACTTAATCCACCTGTCCAACACTAAATCTACCGTACCTGAGAAGTAGCCTAATGAAAAACTCTGAAATCAGTATTTCTGCAGATCTGGCGTATGAAAAACTATAAGGCTATAATGAGCATTGATTGTAGGTCGTACGCATGTAGAATGACATTAGATCGCATTCAATTATTGCTTTTTAGAGACTTGATGTTTTCAGATGATGAAAAAGCAACAGATGCACAGGCTATACGACGCTACAACCCTATGAAACTCCAGTGGAGTTATCTAAAATGATTCATCTCATCCACTGATTCGAAGCTGCTGCACAGTTAAAACTTTTTAAGTAAAAGGAAAATTTCCAATTGAGAGTTTATTGGTCGAAACGAGAACACTATAGGGTACATTAACAATTAAACTGACCGAAGTGTCCTTTTATGGAAAAATACTTTTTCGAAAGGAATTAGAATGAATTCATTAATTTCCGCGAGAGGGAAATTCAGATGGCACCACTTCCATTAAAGCAAGAAAAGAAATGTGTTCCATGTGAATGAGTTGAAGTCGATTTTGCAGTAACCGTGGCCATTATCGCTCGGTGAGAACGGGGCAAATTGGCAAAAACAGGAGCCTATTGGGCTGTCAATAATATTTGTTTAAAGCGAGGACACCTGGAGTAGAATGGAGAGGGTGAGGAGAACCGTGATAAGCCTATCTGCTGAAGCGACTCTTGATTCTCCAAGGACAAGGGACTGCTGGATCTGCAAAGTGTTAGAAAAACGGCGGAAAAGGCAGGGCCTGGGAAGTGAATATTTAAGGAAGCGTCGATAAAACAGAATATATTTTAGCAGGCTTTTATATCATTGCAACCAGGTCGGATTCAGTGATGTGTACATAGGTTTACGTATTTGCTTTTGAAGCCTAAATGTCGCCTAGAATGAGGACATCTACGTCTGCATGCGTGCGTTAACGATTATACACTTAAATTATTCGAGCACTCAGATATATGTACATTTCACTCAAGCTGGAAACACGTAGACAAGCATTAGGAAATGGACAAACGCCAGGTAGGGGCAGCTAGACGAGGGACATCGGATACGTCTCCAACGTCAACATCCTTTCTAGAGCTGCTGGACAAATACTCATCTTCTCTCAAACCTCTGTGGATCTGAAACATGTAGCAGGACACTATTGAACACTTTGATAAGGCGAAATGGGGAAGAATGAGAGGTCCGAATGGCAGAGATAATTTGTGGAAACCTGTGCCGGGAGATGTTCTTGCCATCTTGCTCAGGAGACCTTGAAGAGGCTGGTCCATTGTGTTTGCAAAGGTTTGTGGCTCCAAGTCGCAGACTGCCGAGGTCAGACACCACAGCTGCAGGGGAAGGTAATGCCCAACCTATAAATCAGACGTCCATGCGTTGGTACACTTCAGACAAAGCAAATGCATTTACGTTTAACAGAAACAAAAAGGATTTACCTCTCATCACAATTCTCATGGATGACAGTATTCCAAAGAATCACGAGGAGCGTTGTGTCGGCATAGCAGTTATTCTTGTTATTTGAGACACGTATCATGGAAAGAAACGAACAATATGAACAAAGGGTGATCTTTTCATGCTTCCTTTTTGCGACTCGGCTCTACGTGACGAGTAATCGATAAAAACCGCTGGCGCTGAACCTCCAGGTTTTGGCGTATTAAAAAAAAGTTAAAAATACATCGAGTTCGAATCTGCAACCTCTCGAGAAAAGAGGGGGGAAAAAACACACACGCAAAAACACAAAACACCAGGTCGGGTTCGAACCCACAACCTCTCGAAAAAAGAGAGATAAAAAAGTTTCAGCACAGAATCGAACCTGGTCATGCATGTCCAAGAGTCCAGCGCTCTACCAGCTGAGCCATTAGAGAATTGATATGACGGAGTGTTTGTAAAGCATTTATAACGTTCTTTTCCCTAAATCCCCTTGCAAGCTATCGGCCCAGGAAACAATCGACCATATATTTTTAACATGATGGATAGGTTCAGGAAGCTCCTATTATGACATGTTTTGTTTTGCTTTGGCATGTCATAGACGCTGAATTACCACTCACACAGTCACACAGAGGAGGAGGTGTATTATAAATGTTCACCCCAGACAAGTGCACTGCAGCATTCGTACTCATTCACGCACAATAATAATATTAATAATAATAATAATAATAATAATAATAATAATAATAATAATAATAATAATGATGATGATGATGATGATGATGATGATGATGATGATGATGATGATGATGATGATGATGATGATGATGATGATGATGATGATGATGATGATGATGATGATGATGATGATGATGATGATGATGATGATGATGATGATGATGATGATGATGATGATGATGATGATGATGATGATGATGATGATGATGATGATGATGATAATAATAATAATAATCATAATAATAATAATCATAATAATAATAATAATAATACAGACTACTTATATGCCCATACCTTCCCTAATAGGCAAGCTCATGGCGTTTACAAGGAAAAGTCTACATTCATGCAAAGCATTCCAACACTCGCACACTGCACAGTTGAAACAAAAAAGGGTTTTAGTTTGAGTAGGAAAAGATAATAGTCGGGTAGCTGAGTTCAGAAAAGTGTAACATGCTAAACGTTGAGGGTTACAAGCGTCCACCTGGGCTAAATGGAGAGTCTAGACATAGAGATATGTGGTCTAGATAGGCGGACATTCTGAATTTGGTTTGTTTGGC
>JAWQFJ010016530.1:25000-33160 GCA_034096865.1 Theodoxus fluviatilis | reverse complement strand
GTGTTCCTTAAACGTGATCCCTTTTCAGAATGATGAAGCACTGTTGGGCATGTTCATCAGGACAGCAAAACTCGCTACACACTAAGAGAAGAGTTATGGCCACAACCAGTTATTGTGTCCGAAAAACTGTGTGGACTTATGGATCAGCTGCACAGATCAGCACACGACATTGCAGGAACTAGTTTCCAAGTGTGACGACGTGCGAGAAGAAGAAGATCAGATGATGCTGTAGACGCAACTTGAAGATCTCTTATGTTACGAACACTGGAATATTTCGTCGCTCGTGCCCGGAGATGGACATGATAATAAAACACAGGACTACTCTTCGATTGCATCAGTGACGAACCATTTAACGGAGCCTTTCATAAAATCTTCCAAGGGTTTGCACATGCACTCATGCACATGGCTCAGCTGCACCACCGAATTTTCTTGTGGTGACTCACAGGATCTGCACGGAATAACTTTGGAATCTTGTGACAAAGGCTCTAGATTTCACGTGTGTTGAAATTCCTCGCTTGTTCACCGCTGAGTAAGCCACCGACGGTTGACACAAAACATTTTCTTTCGGGGAGAACCTCTGTTTTCGTGTCTGGGCATTAGGAGTTCAGGAAGAGCAGTTTGCCACAGTTGAAAAGCCCACTTTTCCAGTTTTTCGTCTCCATTAACCCGATGGAGCGTTTCGTGCGAAATTTATTCAGAAGTCTGACGGAACACGGTTTTGACGAATAGGAGACACACGCTGCCTCCTACAGCGCTTGAGAAGAAGTTTCATCGTGTCTGCATGCATGCCAGCGCTCTGGTAACATCCTGGGCTTTAACATTCATGGCCTGTTTTACGCAGCACGTAAACTGGGGCACCCCTAACTATACAGGGACCACTTCGCCAAAGTTCACGTTAGCACGAACCAACGAGTTTCGCGTCGTCATGTGCAATATAAAATTCAAATCGACTTCGCTGTCTGATCTGCAGTCTCAAACATCCCGGAGACCTTGTTCCCACGCGAGGTCTGCACAAAAACATCCAGTAAGCAACTCACGTTTGCTTTGATGTGAAGGCCGTGTCTCTTCGGATCCAGAGTCCAGAGCACTTATTAGGAAATGTGGAGCCCGATGTGTGAGAGCGATACGAATCCAAAGCAAAGCGACATCGAATGGGCGGAGAGACTCGGGCCATGGTGTTCGAGGTTGGAGATTCCATCAGCAAATTATCCGGAGGTATATCAGCCGCCCACATCTACCAAACCTACACCCCTCTGAGGCTGAAGAGAGGAGAGAGGGACGGGGAGAGAAAATAAAACTGATGGAAGTGCTGGGTTCCATTGAGTGTTGGCGGAGATGACACCGATTGGTCACTTCAAAGACCTCATCTCCATCACCGCGATGAGAGATGAGAAGTGGAAAATGTTTCGATCATAGAAAATCCTTTGGAAGATCTCCTCTGTGGGAGAATACGTTCATTTTGGCCTTTTTTCACCTACAAAATGTACGAGGCGTATTTATGAAACGTGTATGCCTTCGTCGAGAACAAAATGATCCATTTAATGTTTTGTTGTACACCACAGGAAGTCCCCCAAAAATTGAAAAGAAAAATTATTGAACTACATTTGTTGTACTTTTATCCATTGTTCTTTGCATGTGTCTCGCCGACTTTTACGCGTAAAATTTTTGTTTGGAGTTATATGAAACATGTTATGCTTTTCGTGTTGAAAAGAAAAATGACTGTCTGTCGGACTCGAAGTCTATCTTTGGATCCTACTCTTCTTTTAGAATGAAGAACTTTAACCAAGATTCATAGGAAAGAAATCTTGTGCATTCGATATGCTACAAGTGAATTTATTTTCAAACAGTTTTCTTTGTTTAAATCTTGACAAAAGCAATACGTGCCTCCATTGTGCCTAGGGTTATGGATATGAATTCTATTAAGGTAGATTATCATATTGACAGCCTTTATTTTCGGACAGGCCGATGGACTGACGGGATTACAGCATTTTTTTTTTTTGCCGCGCATGAGAAAACAAGGCCAAGGCTAAATAATGAAAAAAGATATATTTCAACTACAATATGATTTATCTATTCATACGTGTTCCAGAGAGGAAGCATGATCATAGAGGAAATCTGTGAGCTTTATTTTTACACTGATGTAAATTTCAGGAAAACGCATTCGTGACTTAGGGCGCTGACTACTTTATTCAGCGTTTTCTCGAAAACTTTTTTTGGGTGTACCTCAGTCTTGTTTCGCATGCACGGCCACATTTCTGTGGTCATCAACAATTCGCGGCCTCGAGCCAAAAGTCAGAGCGCAAAGGTCAGAGCGCAAAGGTCAGAGCGCAAAGGTCAGAGCGCAAGGTCAGAGCGCAAGGTCAGAGCGGTTGCTCAATGTATGCAGCGAACGTCAGCGATCTGCTCTGCTGCGCGGATGCTGGAGTTGCTTCATCGAGCAAGATGCTTGACTATCATCGCCTCTTTCCACCCAGGAGTAGAACCGAAAACCTGTGGGGGCAGTGATGGCACACAGTCGGCTTTGAGCCGCTATCGAGTGGGAGGACTTCCCACCAAGTGCGTAGGACGCTGCTGCCCGATGATGTGCGTCCTGAGTCTGTCACAATATGTACATATATGTAAGCATTCACTCTGGTTACGCGCCTTCTTACCACGCTGAGGCAAGCTCAAGGCGCTAGCAATCAAAACTGGAATAGGTAGGTTTTCAACTCCTTAAAACTAGCAAGACTGTGACATCTTCGGTCCGTCCTGAATTGCATTCCACAGCATTGGACAGTGTTTGTCGTCAGGTGCGACTAAATTCTGTCGCAACACGGGAAATAGAAACATGTTTTCCCGCAAAATCTCTATCCAAGATGCAAGTTCCCT
Source organism: Theodoxus fluviatilis (assembly GCA_034096865.1). Taxonomy (NCBI): domain Eukaryota; kingdom Metazoa; phylum Mollusca; class Gastropoda; order Cycloneritida; family Neritidae; genus Theodoxus; species Theodoxus fluviatilis. Next base: position 30,292 of record JAWQFJ010016530.1, on the reverse strand, counting down.
CGTGTGCGAACAATTGTTTCAAGGAAATCTTTGTCTCCTGTGTGAGAAATCTCAAATGTTTCATGATTTAGAACACGCTCTAATTCTGCTGTGTATCACCGAAACAGTTTTATCTGTCAGCCAATGGGAACGCTTCATACTTCTGTATCAACATCCGGTGGAAACGGAGGACAGTAACGTGGATTTCATGGTTATTGCCGAATGAGGCCAGTGTTTCTCATGGTGAAGGGTGGGGGGGTCATCGAGGCAAGTCTCACCATCTGTGATCACTACTAAAACTGTTTCAGTGAAACAAAAATGTTTCTGCACCAGGGAGGCAGGAAGCAGAAGCACCGCGATTTCTGTTTCGCCTTGCACGAAGCTTGAGAGTACCAATCACATGATCGATTGTCTGATGCTGAGTTGCAAAGCGGTATGAGCTCCCGATATGGATGTTGTGTGGTTACGTAAAACCTTACATTTCTCTTAACATTATCCCCCGAATAAGATTCTTTCGCGGCCAATAGCCCCTGTCCCCCTCTATTTCTCTCCCCCCCCCCCCGTCTCCTCTCCCTTTCTTCTTCCCCCTCCCCCTTCTCCTTCCCCCTCCCCCCTCCCCCCTCCCCCTTCCCCCTCCCCCTTCCCCCTCCCCTCAGCTCCTGTTCTCTCTCTGTGCTCATTGGTCATCCATCTGTGACTTCCGAGTCTCCCCTCCCCCATTTACGCCACTGTCCTTTCGTTCTGGAGAATTTGTGCAACGCATCCACTTTGTACAGACTCCGGTCTGTGTAACGCATCCACCTTGTACAGACTCCAGTCTGTGTAACGCATCCACCTTGTACAGACTCCAGTGTGTGTAACGCATCCACCTTGTACAGACTCCAGTCTGTGTAACGCATCCACCTTGTACAGACTCCGGTCTGTGTAACGCATCCACCTTGTACAGACTCCGGTCTGTGTAACGCATCCACCTTGTACAGACTCCAGTCTGTGTAACGCATCCACCTTGTACAGACTCCAGTGTGTGTAACGCATCCACCTTGTACAGACTCCAGTCTGTGTAACGCATTAACTTTGTACAGACTCCAGTCTGTGTAACGCATCCACCTTGTACAGGCTCCGGTCTGTGTAACGCATCCACCTTGTACAGGCTCCGGTCTGTGTAACGCATCCACCTTGTACAGACTCCGGTCTGTGTAACGCATCCACCTTGTACAGGCTCCGGTCTGTGTAACGCATCCACCTTGTACAGGCTCCGGTCTGTGTAACGCATCCACCTTGTACAGACTCCAGTCTGTGTAACGCATCCACCTTGTACAGACTCCAGTCTGTTTAACGCATTAATTTTGTACAGACTCCAGTCTGTGTAACGCATCCACCTTGTACAGACTCCAGTCTGTGTAACGCATCCACCTTGTACGCACTCTAGTCTGCGTAACGCATCCACCTTGTACAGACTCTGGTCTATGTAACGCATTAATTTTGTACGGACTCTAGTCTGTGTAACGCATCAACTTTGTACAGACTCCGGTCTGTGTAACGCATCCACCTTGTACAGACTCCAGTGTGTGTAACGCATTAACTTTGTACGGAGTCTAGTCTGTGTAACGCATGAACCTTGTACATACTCCGGTCTATGTAACGCATTCACCTTGTACAGACTCCGGTCTATGTAACGCATTAACTTTGTACGGACTCTAGTCTGTGTAACGCATCAACTTTGTACAGACTCCGGTCTGTGTAACGCATCCACTTTGTACAGACTCCGGTCTATGTAACGCATTCACCTTGTACAGACTCCGGTTTATGTAACGCATTAACTTTGTACGGACTCTAGTCTGTGTAACGCATCAACTTTGTACGGACTCTAGTCTGTGTAACGCATCAACTTTGTACAGACTCCGGTCTGTGTAACGCATCCACCTTGTACAGACTCCGGTCTATGTAACGCATTAACTTTGTACGGACTCTAGTCTGTGTAACGCATCAACTTTGTACAGACTCCGGTCTGTGTAACGCATCCACCTTGTACAGACTCCAGTGTGTGTAACGCATCCACCTTGTACAGACTCCAGTGTGTGTAACGCATCAACTTTGTACAGACTCCAGTCTGTGTAACGCATCCACCTTGTACAGGCTCCGGTCTGTGTAACGCATCCACCTTGTACAGACTCCAGTGTGTGTAACGCATCCACCTTGTACAGGCTCTAGTCTGTTTAACGCATTAATTTTGTACAGACTCCAGTCTGTGTAACGCATCCACCTTGTACAGACTCCAGTCAGCGTAACGCATCCACCTTGTACAGACTCCAGTGTGTGTAACGCATCCACCTTGTACAGACTCCGGTCTGTGTAACGCATCCACCTTGTACAGACTCCAGTCTGTGTAACGCATCCACCTTGTACAGACTCTAGTCTGTTTAACGCATTAATTTTGTACAGACTCCAGTCTGTGTAACGCATCCACCTTGTACAGACTCCAGTCTGTGTAACGCATCCACCTTGTACAGACTCCAGTCTGTGTAACGCATCCACCTTGTACAGACTCCGGTCTGTGTAACGCATCCACCTTGTACAGACTCCAGTGTGTGTAACGCATCCACCTTGTACAGACTCTAGTCTGTTTAACGCATTAATTTTGTACAGACTCCAGTCTGTGTAACGCATCCACCTTGTACAGACTCCAGTCTGTGTAACGCATCCACCTTGTACAGACTCCAGTCTGTGTAACGCATCCACCTTGTACAGACTCCGGTCTGTGTAACGCATCCACCTTGTACAGACTCCAGTCTGTGTAACGCATCCACCTTGTACAGACTCTAGTCTGTTTAACGCATTAATTTTGTACAGACTCCAGTGTGTGTAACGCATCCACCTTGTACAGACTCTAGTCTGTTTAACGCATTAATTTTGTACAGACTCCAGTCTGTGTAACGCATCCACCTTGTACAGACTCTAGTCTGTTTAACGCATTAATTTTGTACAGACTCCAGTGTGTGTAACGCATTCACATTGTACGGACTCCAGTCTGTGTAACGCATTCACGAACTGACCATCGATCATTTAATCGTTTATTTATATTCTTCATAATTTGTTCTTTCTTTCGTTTGTGCATTTATTTGTTTGTTTTCTTTTTATCTATTCATTTTTTCGCGTATTATTCATTTGTTTGTTCCTTCATTTAGTCGGACTTTTGTACCTTCATGTGTATCGCACCTCCATTTTTCATTTATTCTTCAACCTTCCAACCAGTCTTTCTAATATGTTTACCATTAATTTCAATAATGTTTACTGGCTTTAGGTCCTGTTGATTTCGTCCTCGTCCGCATTTCCTGCGTCTTGATACAGGCGTGACAGATATCCCCTGTAGATTCGGCACACGTTTATCCCTCTGATGGGCCACATCCGCTCTGGTAGAGTGTCAACTGCACTTTGACCGGAAGTGGTCAGTGGAGTCCAGAAAGTGGACGCAGGAATGGGGTTGGGGCTTTGCTGGGTCATGTCAGGGTCACGCTGTCTCAGCAATTTCGGATCGCTCTGTCTCTCTCCACGTCCACTGACCGCCATCAGCGGCCGAAATGACCTCCTACAGGTTGACCATTTGACCCCCAGGTTTCCAAACACCGCACCCTCCCACATCCCAACAACAGAGGAGAATGTCCATCCCTCCCCCCCTCCTCCCCCAATTCCCCCCCCCCTCCCCTTCATCCCCCGCCACTCCATCCCTACCTATGTTTCTGTGGCATGCAGGTAAAACTTTCTGGAATCTCATGTCAAAATAGGATTACAGTAGGACAACCCTTTGCTTTGTTCTCCCCATCCCCCCACCCACTTTGCCTTTGATGGTTTTTGCCGTAAAAACATTTCTCTGTCCCTTCTTCCTTGTCCTACTCCTTCCAGTCTCTCCACCTGTTGTACCTGGTCCTATGGTTCCCTTTTGCCTTCTTTGTTTCTTTGTTGCTCGTCATGTCCCTCCGCCTCTTCCTTCTCCTACTCCTGCTTCTCCTGCTCCTCCTCCTCTTCCTTCTGCTTCTCCTACTCCTCCTCCTCTTCCTTCTGCTTCTCCTACTCCTCCTCCTCTTTCGGTTTCCCCTCCTCCTTCTGCTTCTCCTACTCCTCCTCCTCCTTCTGCTTCTCCTGCTCCTCCTCCTCCTTCTGCTTCTCCTACTCCTCCTCCTCCTTCTGCTTCTCCTGCTTATCCTCGTCCTTCTGCTTCTCCTACTCCTCCTCCTCTTTCTGCTTCTCCTACTCCTCCTCCTGCTTCTCCTCCCTCCTCCTTCTGCTTCTCCTCCCTCCTCCTTCTGCTTCTCCTCCCTCCTCCTTCTGCTTCTCCTCCTCCTGCTCCTCTTCCTCCTGCTTCTCCTGCTCCTCCTCCTCTTCCTTCTGCTTCTCCTGCTCCTCCTCCTCTTTCTGCTTCTCCTCCTCCTTCTGCTTCTCCTACTCCTCCTCCTCTTTCTGCTTCTCCTGCTTCCTCCTCCTCCTTCTGCTTCTCCTACTCCTCCTCCTCTTTCTGCTTCTCCTCTTCCTTCTGCTTCTCCTTCTCCTGCTCCTCCTCCTCTTTCTGCTTCTCCTACTCCTCCTCCTCTTTCTGCTTCTCCTGCTTATCTCCTCCTTCTGCTTCTCCTACTCCTCCTCCTCTTTCTGCTTCTCCTGCTCCTCTCCTTCTGCTTCTCCTGCTCCTCCTCCTCTTTCTGCTTCTCCTGCTTATCCTCGTCCTTCTGCTTCTCCTGCTCCTGCTCCTCTGCCTCCTTCTCCTGCTTCCGTTCTTCATTCGTATCGCCGCCATGCCGCTGCTACTCTCGCTCTGCTTCTTCTCCTGCTTCTATTTTTCTTCTTCCACAATTGTATTCTGTTCCTGCTCCTGTTTCTCCTGCTCCTGCTCCTGTTCCTGCTCCTCCTGTCGTCCTCCTCCTCCTCCTCCTCCTCCTCCTCCTGCTGCTGCTGCTGCTGCTGCTGCTTCTCCTGCTCCTCCTGCTCCTGCATCTCATGCTCTTCCTCCTGCTCCTCCTCCTGCTCCTCCTCCTGCTCCTCCTCCTGCTCATCGTCCTCCTCCTCTTCCTCCTGCTTCTCCTTCTCCTGCTCCTCCTCCTCCTGCTCCTCCTCCTCTTCCTGCTCCTTCTCCTGCTCCTCCTGCTCCTCCTCCTCCTGCTCCTCCTCCTCCTGCTCCTTCTCCTCCTTCTCTTCCTCCTCTTCCTCCTCCTTCTGCTCCTCCTTCTGCTCTTCCTTCTGCTCCTTCTGCTTCTCCTTCTCTTCTTCTTCCTCCTCCTGCTCCTGCTCTTGTTCCTGCTCCTGCTCCTGTTTCTGCTCCTGCTC
>JAWQFJ010016530.1:0-20000 GCA_034096865.1 Theodoxus fluviatilis | reverse complement strand
GCGAGGGGGGGGGGGTTTAGGGTATCCTGAACACCCCCCTCCCCCAAACAGAAAAATATATATATAGATTTTTTTCCCATCAAATTGCGCCAGATTAGACCAATGTGCAGCCTTCTTCCCTCCCCCCCCCCCCCCCCCCCCCGCTTCGGCTGCTGCCTGAGTACTTTGCGCGGTCACAGCCCCCCCCCCCCCGATTCCTAAAAAAAGTTTGGAAACCCCCCCGTCCCCCCCAAAAAAAACCCACACAAAAACAACTGATCCGCCCCTGAGACTCCAGAGAAAAAAAAAGAGATGTAAGTCTTGAAATGATAGGAGGCGGAAGAGAAAAAACCAGAAGGAATACGAAGACAAATACGACAAGAAGGAAACAGGAACGTAGACAAGGGTAAGCGAGAAAAGAAACGAATGGAGACGAAAAGAGGAGAGAATTGAGAGAAAGACAACCACAGAAAATTAAGAGATTCACAAAGGAGAAGGGAAGAGAAAAATTAAAATAATAGAGAGAACAAAAAAAAAAATGTGCAGACGTGAGGAGAGAAAAAGAAAAGAAGGAGACAATTCAAGAGCAGCAATGACAGGGAAAAAAGAAGGAAAGAGAAGTGAGAGAAATGAAGAGGCCAAGGAGAACATCGACACAGGACAAATGAGGAATAGACAAACCATCCAGAAATGGAAAGAAATCAGGTGAAAGCAGAAAAGTGGAAAAGAAAGGAGGAAAGGAAACACAACAGAACGTATGAAAGGAAGAATGAAAGCAAGACTCAAGAAAACAGGGGCGAGAGAGGACGCGAAAAACAGGAATGTCACTGACCGACACTACAGCGTAAATAGACTGCTATACGAATACAATCACACCACACCTGCAATCGCAATACATCAAAAAAAAAAAAAAACCAAACCCCAAAAATGACAAAAATTGGAACAACAAATTATCAGCAATAAAAATCGCGAGAGAGTTGAAATTTCAGCCATCACCTGGTAATCTATACAGCCTTATCTCGCGTCTTGCAGCCCACACATCTTGCGCAGTTGATGGTATCGTTCCGCTGTCTGTATCCATACCCTGCTGTTAAGATGCACACAGAGATACGTGGCCTTAGTTAGAGCCATGTCTTCACCAGTCTTCCCGAACAAAGAGCGGGAAATTCTCGCCACCGATACCCGCTCCGCACAACCAGTGCGGGCGTCTTGGAAGTTTTGTTTCCTCCGCCATGGAGGTAATGTTTTTCAGTCAGTTAGTTCGTGAGTTAGTTCGTGAGTTAGTTCGTGAGTTAGTTCGTGAGTTAGTTCGTGAGTTAGTTCGTGAGTTAGTTCGTGAGTTAGTTCGTGAGTTAGTTCGTGAGTTAGTTCGTGAGTTAGTTCGTGAGTTAGTTCGTGAGTTAGTTCGTGAGTTAGTTCGTGAGTTAGTTCGTGAGTTAGTTCGTGAGTTAGTTCGTGAATTAGTTCGTGAGTTAGTTCGTGAGTTAGTTCGTGAGTTAGTTCGTGAGTTAGTTCGTGAGTTAGTTCGTGAGTTAGTTCGTGAATTAGTTCGATCGTTAATCGGCAAAAAACTCAAAAAGTTCAAAGTGGATTCTAATGAAAGTTGGTGTAAGGTAAGGACTCAACCCAAGGAAAATTTCTGTGAATTTTGAAGGTTATCTGTTATCTCGTTCTGGAATTTCAACCATAAAGGTAAATCTTATCCCCTAGTTTGTATGTGAATCCGAACCGTAAAAAAGACAACTAATGCAGGTTTTCTGTTGAATTTTTTTCTCCCACACCAAATCATAGTCCGACCAACAACAACAACAACAAAAAAGCCTTTGAATGACTTTCTCCCCCGTTTTATTCGACGTGATGGATGATAATTTATAACATTTATCCTTTGTCAGTGTAAATTCAAGCATTAATATAAACTCCATTTGCACGAACCGGAGAACGATAATGTTCACATTTCCATTCCTTGGCCGATACAACTCAGACATTTTTAGCAGTCTCATGCTGTGAAGTGCAAACGCATCATTAGCTTTAAAAAATGAAGATATTTTGTAAAGGTTACCGTACCAAGTAACCTTTGCCTGTATACAACTCAACAAGTCGCAGAGACGCCGTACGCGTTGAACTATTTAGCCTGCATAAACAAAAAGAAGAAGGAAAAAACTTATTGCGTGATCGAGCTCATTGAATTTCATCGTGGGGTCCTCATGATTTCACTTATGGTCACTCAGTCATGTGTGGTAATGTGCCCATTGGCCGACATACGTTTATAATCAACGCTTATACTGATGCAGTGTTTGCTGTCGTACTTGCAGCGAATGCTGACCTCATACTCTCAACTCCTTTCCGTCTGGGTGTGCTGCCTGCAACATTTTGGACAAGGGCGTAAATTCTACTGTCATCACTGCAGTTCAGTGAAAACTCAGCGAGCTGTTGGAGAGTAATGATGATTTGATGAACTGTCATTCATGTCATCGTCATCGCCATTAAATTTCTCGTTGTCGTTGTCGTCTTTGGAGTCGTCGTCGTCATCGATGTCCTCGTCGTCGCAGACATTGTCGTCATAATTGTTTTAAATATTTTTATTATTATACTGCATACTCTGTACTATCATACCGTAGTAGTTTCTTCTGAATTATTGTTTCTACTGCCTTTGCTGCTGCCGCTACTGTCGTTTCTGTTGTTATTGCTTCTACTGCTGCTACATTTATTGATGTTGTTGTCGTTGCTGTTACTGCTGCTGTAATTGTTATTGTTTCTTATGGTGTTGTAGCTTCTGCTGTTGTTGATGCTGCTGATGCTCCTGCCGCTGCTGCTTCTGTTGTTGTTGCTGCTGATGCAATTTCTGATGTTGTTTTTGTTACTGCTGCTTCTGTTGTTGTTGCTGCTGATGCAATTTCTGATGTTGTTTTTGTTACTGCTGCTGCTGTTGTTTCTGTTGTTGTTGCTGTTGCTACTGTTATTGCTGCTACTGTAATTGCTTCTACTGTTATTGCTGTCGCTGTTGCTGCTGCTGTTGCCGCTGTTGTTGTTGCGGCCGTGATTGTGGCGAGATTCTCATCGCGGCAATGAAGACACTTGTACAAGTACTGTAGCGTGTTATCTTTTTCATCGTCGCCTTTATCATTATTATCGTGTCCACAAACGTTTTTTCTGCTGTGCTATGTGCTGTCATATTAGAATTGTCTGATTTCTGCCACAATTGCCTGCTGTCTTCAGTCTAGTCCTGTGGTGACAGCACTCGCCCGCTCTCTGGCCGCTTGCTGAGGCGGCTTTCCAAGCTGTGTGAATCCTAGAGTCGCATCCCCGGGCAAGATGCTTCACTCGCATTGCCTGACCTAGAGTCGCATCCCCGGGCAAGATGCTTCACTCGCATTGCCTGACCTAGAGTCGCATCCCCGGGCAAGATGCTTCACTCGCATTGCCTGACCTCACCCAGGAGTAAAACTGATTACCTGCGAGGGCAGTGACGGCTCATTGTGGCACAGTGCGATTAAGCCTTGCACGTGACTGTGAGCCACCATGACTGTGAGCCACCATGACTGTGAGCCACCATGACTGTGAGCCACCATGACTGTGAGCCACCATGACTGTGAGCCACCATGACTGTGAGCCACCATGACTGTGAGCCACCATGACTGTGAGCCACCATGACTGTGAGCCACCATGACTGTGAGCCACCATGACTGTGAGCCACCATGACTGTGAGCCACCATGACTGTGAGCCACCATGACTGTGAGCCACCATGACTGTGAGCCACCATGACTGTGAGCCACCATGACTGTGAGCCACCATGACTGTGAGCCACCATGACTGTGAGCCACCATGACTGTGAGCCACCATGACTGTGAGCCACCATGACTGTGAGCCACCATGACTGTGAGCCACCATGACTGTGAGCCACCATGACTGTGAGCCACCATGACTGTGAGCCACCATGACTGTGAGCCACCATGACTGTGAGCCACCATGACTGTGAGCCACCATGACTGTGAGCCACCATGACTGTGAGCCACCATGACTGTGAGCCACCATGACTGTGAGCCACCATGACTGTGAGCCACCATGACTGTGAGCCACCATGACTGTGAGCCACCATGACTGTGAGCCACCATGACTGTGAGCCACCATGACTGTGAGCCACCATGACTGTGAGCCACCATGACTGTGAGCCACCATGACTGTGAGCCACCATGACTGTGAGCCACCGTGACTGTGAGCCACCATGACTTAGCCACCATGACTGTGAGCCACCATGACTGTGAGCCACCATGACTGTGAGCCACCATGACTGTGAGCCACCATGACTGTGAGCCACCATGACTTAGCCACCATGACTTAGCCACCATGACTGTGAGCCACCATGACTTAGCCACCATGACTTAGCCACCATGACTGTGAGCCACCATGACTTAGCCACCATGACTTAGCCACCATGACTGTGAGCCACCATGACTTAGCCACCATGACTGTGAGCCACCATGACTTAGCCACCATGACTGTGAGCCACCATGACTGTGAGCCACCATGACTGTGAGCCACCATGACTGTGAGCCACCATGACTGTGAGCCACCATGACTGTGAGCCACCGTGACTGTGAGCCACCATGACTGTGAGTCACCATGGCTGTGAGCCACCGTGACTGTGAGCCACCCATGACTGTGAGCCACCATGACTTAGCCACCATGACTGTGAGCCACCATGACTGTGAGCCACCATGACTGTGAGCCACCATGACTGTGAGCCACCATGACTGTGAGCCACCTGATGAGCACCATGATTAGCCACCATGACTGTGAGCCACCATGACTTAGCCACCATGACTGTGAGCCACCATGACTGTGAGCCACCATGACTGTGAGCCACCGTGACTGTGAGCCACCATGACTGTGAGCCACCATGACTGTGAGCCACCATGACTGTGAGCCACCATGACTGTGAGCCACCATGACTGTGAGCCACCATGACTGTGAGCCACCATGACTGTGAGCCACCATGACTGTGAGCCACCATGACTGTGAGCCACCATGACTGTGAGCCACCATGACTGTGAGCCACCATGACTGTGAGCACCATGACTGTGAGCCACCATGACTGTGAGCCACCATGACTGTGAGCCACCATGACTTAGCCACCATGACTGTGAGCCACCGTGACTGTGAGCCACCATGACTGTGAGCCACCATGACTGTGAGCCACCGTGACTGTGAGCCACCATGACTGTGAGCCACCATGACTGTGAGCCACCATGACTTAGCCACCATGACTGTGAGCCACCATGACTGTGAGCCACCGTGACTGTGAGCCACCATGACTGTGAGCCACCGTGACTGTGAGCCACCATGACTGTGAGCCACCATGACTGTGAGCCACCATGACTGTGAGCCACCATGACTTAGCCACCATGACTGTGAGCCACCATGACTGTGAGCCACCATGACTGTGAGCCACCATGACTGTGAGCCACCATGACTGTGAGCCACCATGACTGTGAGCCACCATGACTGTGAGCCACCATGACTGTGAGCCACCGTGACTGTGAGCCACCATGACTGTGAGCCACCATGACTGTGAGCCACCATGACTGTGAGCCACCATGACTGTGAGCCACCATGACTGTGAGCCACCATGACTGTGAGCCACTGTGAGCCACCATGACTGTGAGCCACCATGACTGTGAGCCACCATGACTGTGAGCCACCATGACTGTGAGCCACCATGACTGTGAGCCACCATGACTGTGAGCCACCATGACTGTGAGCCACCATGACTGTGAGCCACCATGACTGTGAGCCACCATGACTGTGAGCCACCATGACTGTGAGCCACCATGACTGTGAGCCACCATGACTGTGAGCCACCATGACTGTGAGCCACCATGACTGTGAGCCACCATGACTGTGAGCCACCATGACTGTGAGCCACCATGACTGTGAGCCACCATGACTGTGAGCCACCATGACTGTGAGCCACCATGACTGTGAGCCACCATGACTGTGAGCCACCATGACTGTGAGCCACCATGACTGTGAGCCACCATGACTGTGAGCCACCATGACTGTGAGCCACCATGACTGTGAGCCACCATGACTGTGAGCCACCATGACTGTGAGCCACCATGACTGTGAGCCACCATGACTGTGAGCCACCATGACTGTGAGCCACCATGACTGTGAGCCACCATGACTGTGAGCCACCATGACTGTGAGCCACCATGACTGTGAGCCACCATGACTGTGAGCCACCATGACTGTGAGCCACCATGACTGTGAGCCACCATGACTGTGAGCCACCATGACTGTGAGCCACCATGACTGTGAGCCACCATGACTGTGAGCCACCATGACTGTGAGCCACCATGACTGTGAGCCACCATGACTGTGAGCCACCATGACTGTGAGCCACCATGACTGTGAGCCACCGTCGGGTTGGAATATTCCTCGGGTAGCGGAGCTGGTGCCGGTACCTGACAGCTCGCTGTGTTTGTCGTCATGCGCCACTAAACACTGGATAGTGGCCCAGAGATCGGGGTTAAAGTGTGAAGCGGTTCAGACATAGGATACGTCGCTATAGAAAACTACATGCTTACCTCCCCCTGCTTGTTGCTATATCCTCATATACTCTTTCCTTGTTCATTTATCACGAATTTGACCTCATCCCCCCCCCCCCCCTCCGACCCCTCCCCCCTCACTCACAACCCATGCCCACATCACCCCCCACCCCCACATCCGAATCCACCTACTGTCTACCTAGATAGTCTTGTGTGATTATTGGATCCCAGCCATCACACAGCCCATTTTACTCCTGACCAAGAATGTGTGTCTCCCGAGTCTCTCCTCATCGCACCTTCTCGTCGCCACAGGGATTCCCGGATGATGGGGGTCTGGGTAGTTGGGGAGAAGGGGGGGGAGGGGGTTGGGGGTTGAAAAGGGAGAATGGACAGAGACTGGGCAGGGGGTGGGGGTGGGGGGTGAGGGTGGGGGTGAGGGTGAGATGGGAAAAGAATGAGAGGCAGGACCGTACGAAGCAGAGAAAGAAACACAGAGATAAGATGGAGAGAAAAAGAGAGAAAAACGTGAGGACAGAGGGATAATTAAGCTAGGAGTATTAGAAAGGAGGGGGAGGGGGGGGGAGGGAGGGGGGAGAGGGAGAGGCGCAGGGGATAGAGGGGTTGGGGAAAAGGGAAGAAAGAAATAAAGAGGAGAAGAGAGTACCTGAACTGTGAGAATTAGGATAGAGAGAAGAAAAAAGAGAGTGTGAGGCTACGGAGAGTATTTGGGAGCATTGGAAGGAGAGCGGAAAAAGATGGGATGGAATTGCGGGGTGGGGGTGTGGGTGCGAAGGAGTAGGAGAGGGAGGGGAGGTTGGGGGAAAGGGGGAGAAGGAAGATACAGAAGAGAGGATAGTATATGTGAAAAGTAGGATGGAGAGAGAAAGAAAAAAGATAACAGGTACACACACAGGTGGAGTAAGGAACACGGGAGTGGGTGGAAGAGGGTGGGGGTGGGTGGGGGGGTGGGGGGATGGGGGTTGAACTGAAGCTGAGGGACTGGGAGGGAGTGGCGGAGGTAAGGAGCGAGACGGGAGGGTATACATTACGACAGAAACAAAGGCAGTAGATATGCTAGAAAGGTAGAGGACACGCACGGGTGTGAATCAGCGCCCAGGAATTCTTGCTCTTGACCTAAACACTGCCTCCCACCATCCCCCGCAGCGGTGAACTAGGGGTGAGGGAGGAAGGGGGATGGGGGTGGGGGATGGGACGGGAGCGGAGGAGGAAGGGGGTGGGGGAGGGAAGAGGCAAGGGATGTATGGGAGGAAGGGTAGGAAAGACCTGACAAGGAGCGGCGGATTTGGGGCGGATCGGACATTGCTTTTGTGCTGAGAATTCCTATGGGGAACACAAAGAATCAAAGCAGGAACGCGACCGGGGCGAGAAGATGGAGAGGAGAGGGGGGAGAGTGATGGGTATTGTTGATGTAGAGTTCAGTTCAGTCTCTTAACCCTGAGATGGGTTGTTGAGGCACCACTGATGACTTTCGGACAATCTTCCTCCATCGATCTCTATCCTCTGTGGCTCGCTGTGAGTCAGCAAAGGTCAAGCCTGTCCACTCTTTGATGTTGTCTTCCCACCTCTTCCCATGTAGAGTATGATGGCACTTACCGACGTCTGTAGAGTGAAAATATTGGCACCACTAGCACCAGCACCTCGACTACCAACAGTACCACAAGCACAGCCATCACCAGAATCACCAATACCATTTGCAACTGCCACCAAATTGAATGTTTTTCCACAATCGTCGCCTTACACTTACTGTGTCCATTGTGCCAGTGCAGGACTGAACTGGAAAGAAGGTGTATATAAATTTAGGTTTACTGCATGGAGATAAAAGTGAGCTGTCATGAAGGAGCAAACCCTTATCACCGAATATCTACCTCGAACTTTCCAGTCTTGGTTGCAGTGTGAGGAAGACAAGACTATAATTATTTCTTTCTTTTCGTGAATCTCTTGATGAAAAGTTACACCAGGTTAGAAATTTAAAAAAAAGTGGGGGCTGTCATAGACCGGAGGATGGCAACTTCTCCTCTGACCTCATGACCTAGATAGCATGGGTTTTTCCCGTTACGAGGCCAGCCTATTTTGGGATGAGTTTCTATTCCCGGTACAGGCGTCTGGGCGATAACACACGCATCGATTGTTTCGGAACAACAACAACAACAGCAACAACAAATCGTGAACATGCTCAGAACTTGCGCTAAAAGTTCTTCCGTCACTTAATTCCAAAAATGTTGCGAGGGAAAATGCGGGATTGACGCTTTGTCTGTCGTCATTAACAGTCTACTTTTGTGTTCGATGCACGGTAAACTGTCATTTTTGTTGTTGTAGTTGCTGCTGCTGTTGTTTTCATTCAATTACAGTTGAGGAGCTCAGCAAAACAATGTTTGGGCACGATCGTATCTTTTGTAATGCGTGGCCATACCTTATTTGACGACTGAAGAGGAGCAGAAACACAAATGAGAGCACAAGCGGGCGTGCAGACTCATACACGCACATGCGCACACACACACACACACACACACACACACACACACGCTCGCGCGCGCGCGCACGCATGCATACACAGACACACACTCACAAACACACGCGCACAAAAACAAACAAACAAACAAACCCACACATACACACATGCGCGCGCACAAAAACAAACAAACAAACAAACACACACACACAAACCCCCCCCCCACCCCCCCCCCCCCACACACACACACACACGCACACACATACACAACCAAACACACACACACACATACACACATGCGCGCGCACTCAGACTTTAATTTACGAACATACATGTACATGTATGAACATCTAAATACACATTTAATATTTTGTTGTTGTGGTCGCCGGAACGATGTCTCAGATCATTTTAATAGTCTCTGAGTTGTCTGACTATAGCTTATGCCCCACGAAAAGTACAAGCTAGTGCCTCCAAACACTGCAGTTCCACACTCAACACACGACATGGCACAGGGCGTCATCAGTGACGTCACAACCAAGCTTGGTGTGCCTTTCGTGTTAGTCTGGTCACGGCACAGAGCTTGCTTCACCGCCAGCACAATGGACAAGAGCAGACAGCTCACACAGGTGAGGTCGACAGTGGGGCATCTCTAGGAACCCAACACTTACTGACAGTGCACGCAAGGACTGAGATAGCATTGTGGTGAGGGGATGGTGGGATGGAGGGGGAGGTGGGGGGGGGGGAGAGAAGGGGGAGGGAGGGGGCGAAGGGGGGAGGGAGGGGAGAGTAGGGATCAACTTGTCCACTAATTCTGGGTCCCCACTCCATCAGCTCCAGCAGATGTTGCCAGAATCCGGGAACATCGTCCTCTCTGCCCTGGGGAGTGGCCGTCACCCCAGTGGAGCGGGGATGAAAGGAGGGGTGGGGGTGGGGGTAAGGGGTGGGGTAAGGGAGTATGAGAGGAAAGGGGGGAGGGGGGAGGATGGAAGGGTTGGGGTTGGAGGATAGGGGTGGGGGTAAGGGAGTATGAGAGGAAAGGGGGAGGGGGGGAGGATAGAAGGGTTGGGGTTGGGGGATAGGGGTGGGGGTAAGGGAGTATGAGAGGAAAGGGGGGAGGGGGAGGGTGGAAGGGTTGGGGTTGGGGGATAGGGGTGGGGGGAGGGGAGTATGAGAGGATAAGGGGGGAGGGGGAGAGGATAGAAGGGTTGGGGTTGGGGGATAGGGGTGGGGTAAGGGAGTATGAGAGGAAAGGGGGGAGGGGGGGAGGATGGAAGGGTTGGGGTTGGGGGATAGGGGTGGGGTAAGGGAGTATGAGAGGAAAGGGGGGAGGGGGGGAGGATAGAAGGGTTGGGGTTGGGGGATAGGGGTGGGGGTAAGGGAGTATGAGAGGAAAGGGGGGAGGGGGGGGAGGATAGAAGGGTTGGGGTTGGGGGATGGGGGTGGGGGTAAGGGAGTATGAGAGGAAAGGGTGGAGGGTGGAGGGTGGAAGGGTTGGGGTTGGGGGATAGGGGTGGGGGTAAGGGAGTATGAGAGGAAAGGGGGGAGGGGGAGAGGATAGAAGGGTTGGGGTTGGGGGATGGGGGTGGGGGTAAGGGAGTATGAGAGGAAAGGGGGGAGGGGGAGAGGATGGAAGGGTTGGGGTTGAGGGATGGGGGTGGGGGTAGGGGAGTATGAGAGGATAAGGGGGAGGGGGAGGAAGGGAGGGAGAGAGGACCAAAGGCTTTGGGGATTGGGGGCTGAGGATGCAGGGTTGAACCAACTGTAGATTTCTGTCCCCAAAGTAGAATGCATGTGTACGCTTATTCTGGTGCATTTCAACGTTGAGGATAAAGTTGTAATATATACATGTAACTGTGCATTTCATTTGTCGTGCATTTTGTAATGGATTTTAACGACGTGAGTGCATGTGCGAGGATACTTAACAATCTGCTCGAGCATATCCTGCCTCATTATGCTCCTATCCCGAAACATTTGAGTCCAAAAATTCTTATGATGATCATCTATATTTCGGCGTCCGTTTGAAAGTAGTTGAAATCGAAATATCTCGAATTAGAACTGGAAAAGCAAGTCAACTAGAGAATACGTGAGCATGTGAGCATCCTTGTGTGCATGGCTGCATGCTCGTGCGCTTTCTCGTGCGGATGTTCATACTCCAAATGAGTGCGTGACGTGTGAGCTGTGTGAGCTGTGTGAGTTGCATGTCTTTCCCTCCCAGTTTCGTTTCTACAAAACTTGTTCTTCACAATACACCCATTTTACATCCAGTGTACCTCCCTTCACGCACACACACACACACACACACACACACACACACACACACACACACACACACACATGCACACACCCGCGCGCGCGCGCGCACACACACACAGACACACCACACGCACGCATGCACACACACATACATGCACGCTCAAAAACATATGCACACACACGCACACACACACATGTGCGCGCACACATACACATATGCACACACATACACACACGCACACACACACACACACACACACACACACAATTATGCACCACTTTCCGTGATTGAGTTCCCTTCCCTACTCCACCTCTTCCCTTCTACTGCACTCGAGGAAGCGTCCCGTTGCCATGGGATACAGCAGTAGAGGATGACGGGAAGGACCGTCTCTCAAGCGTCACTTTGACATGATGAGAAGATGGCGGTGATGTGGAGTGGTGACGATTGGGGACAGGTGGGAAGGTGAGGTTGGATGTGGATGGGGGTTAGGGTGAGGTTGGATGTGGGTGGATGGTGAGGGTGAGGGTGGGGTTGGATGTGGGTGGGGGTGGGGGTGAGGGTGGGGTTGGATGTGAGTGGGGGTGAGAGTGGGGTTGGATGTGGGTGGTGGTGAGGGTGGGGTTGGATGTGGGTGGTGGTGAGGATGGGGTTGGATATGGGTGGGGGTGGGGGTGAGGGTGGGGTTGGATGTGGGTGGGAGTTAGGGTGAGGTTGGATGTAGGTGGATGGTGAGCGTGAGGGTGGGGTTGGATGTGGGTGGGGGTGAGGATGGGGTTGGATATGGGTGGGGGTGGGGGTGAGGGTGGGGTTGGATATGGGTGGATGGTGAGGGAGAGGGTGGGGTTGGATGTGGGTGGGGGTGAGGATGGGGTTGGATGTGGGTGAGGGTGGGGTTGGATATGGGTGGGTGGTGGGGTGAGGGTGGGGTTGGATGTGGGTGGGGGTGAGGGTGGGGTTGGATGTGGGTGGGGGTGGGGGTGAGGGTGAGGTTGGATGTGGGTGGGGATGAGGGTGGGGTTTAATGTGGGTGGGGGTGGCGGTGCGGGTAGGGTTGGATGTGGGTGGGGGTGAGGGTGAGGGTGCGGTTGGATGTGGGTGGGGGTGTGGGTAGGGTTGGATGTGGGTGGGGGTGGGGTTGAATATGGGTGGGGGTGGGGGTGAGGGTGGGGTTGGATGTGGGTGGGGGTGAGGGTGAGGTTGTATGTGGGTGGGGATTAGGGTGGGGTGGGATGTGGGTGGGGGTGAGGATGAGGGTGAGGTTGGATGTGGTTGGGGGTGAGGATGAGGGTGAGGTTGGATGTGGGTGGGGGTGAGGATGAGGGTGAGCTTGGATGTGGGTGGGAGTTAGGGTGGGGTTGGATGTGGGTGGGGGTGAAGATGAGGGTGGGGTTGGATGTGGGTTGGGGTGAGGGTGAGGGTGAGGTTGGATGTAGGTGGAGGTGAGGATGAGGGTGAGGTTGGATGTGGGTGGGGGTGAGGGTGAAGTTGGATTTGAGTGGGGGTGAGGGTGAGGTTGGATGTGGGTGGGGATGAGGGTGGGGTTGGATGTGGTTGGGGGTAAGAGTGGGAGTGAACCTGCAATGGTGTGAAGGAGCAGGTGTATGGAGGGGATGAGACATGAGGCAGGTGAAGAACTGGGGCGGAACTGCTCTGAAGAAAGAGAAGGTGTGAGAGACAAATGCAGACAGGTGGGAAGGAAAGAAGAAAAACAAGAGACGGGAGGTACATGAGGGCCAGGATATGAGGTCAAAATTGAGACTGCAGTCTCTTAATGATTCAGGCCAGCAGCCCCTAAACAGTACCACGTGCTCAGTTCTTGGAAGAAGCAATGGATGACCAATGATAAGTCGCTGTAAAGCATCGTAAGCACGACGTCGTAGCTTCATTAGGGTCTTGTGAAAAATAATCAAGCATTCCCAAATTTGTCTGAGGCAGAGAATTGAGGGACAAGGGAAAGAAGGCGGGGGACACTAAGGGAGGGGGAAGGGTGAGGGAAAGGGGGGCAGGGCGGGATAGGGTGTCAGGGAGGGATGACATGGGGCGAAGGAAGGGTGGGGACACGCTGCATCCCCTCCCAAAGGGTCATTGTACTCCACGCAGACTGCTCACGGGACGCCAACGGCGCTTCATTAGTCTTCATGAGCTGCTCATCTTCCGTGTCTGGTCGTGATGACCAGGGGTCATCTGTCCATCGCTGATCGCCACTTGACCCTCCATTGCCCTTCTGTCCACGACACTCCCCGGGGCAGGCCTTCGTGTCTTGGTTGGCTTCGGACAGGTGTCTTTCTCGGCTCCGTGGGACCTCTGTCCCCTCAGTCTTTCAGTCCTGGCATCTCGGGTCCGTGTGACCTCTGTCCCCTCAGTCTTTCAGTTCTGGCATCTCGGCTCCGTGGGACCTCTGTTCCCTCAGTCTTTCAGTTCTGGCATCTCGGCTCCGTGGGACCTCTGTCCCTCAGTCTTCAGTTCTGGCATCTCGGCTCCGTGGGACCTCTGTCCCCTCAGTCTTTCAGTTCTGGCATCTCGGCTCCGTGGGACCTCTGTCCCTCAGTCTTTCAGTTCTGGCATCTCGGCTCCGTGGGACCTCTGTCCCTCAGTCTTCAGTTCTGGCATCTCGGCTCCGTGGGACCTCTGTCCCCTCAGTCTTTCAGTTCTGGCATCTCGGCTCCGTGGGACCTCTGTCCCCTCAGTCTTTCAGTTCTGGCATCTCGGCTCCGTGGGACCTCTGTCCCCTCAGTCTTCCAGTTCTGGCATCTCGGCTCCGTGGGACCTCTGTCCCCTCAGTCTTTCAGTTCTGGCATCTCGGCTCCGTGGGACCTCTGTCCCCTCAGTCTTTCAGTTCTGGCATCTCGGCTCCGTGGGACCTCTGTTCCCTCAGTCTTTCAGTTCTGGCATCTCGGCTCCGTGGGACCTCTGTACCCTCAGTCTTTCAGTTCTGGCATCTCGGCTCCGTGGGACCTCTGTCCCTCAGTCTTCAGTTCTGGCATCTCGGCTCCGTGGGACCTCTGTCCCTCAGTCTTCAGTTCTGGCATCTCGGCTCCGTGGGACCTCTGTCCCCTCAGTCTTTCAGTTCTGGCATCTCGGCTCCGTGGGACCTCTGTCCCCTCAGTCTTCCAGTTCTGGCATCTCGGCTCCGTGGGACCTCTGTCCCCTCAGTCTTTCAGTTCTGGCATCTCGGCTCCGTGGGACCTCTGTCCCCTCAGTCTTTCAGTTCTGGCATCTCGGCTCCGTGGGACCTCTGTCCCTCAGTCTTTCAGTTCTGGCATCTCGGCTCCGTGGGACCTCTGTCCCCTCAGTCTTTCAGTTCTGGCATCTCGGCTCCGTGGGACCTCTGTCCCCTCAGTCTTCCAGTTCTGGCATCTCGGCTCCGTGGGACCTCTGTCCCCTCAGTCTTTCAGTTCTGGCATCTCGGCTCCGTGGGACCTCTGTCCCCTCAGTCTTCCAGTTCTGGCATCTCGGCTCCGTGGGACCTCTGTTCCCTCAGTCTTTCAGTTCTGGCATCTCGGCTCCGTGGGACCTCTGTTCCCTCAGTCTTTCAGTTCTGGCATCTCGGCTCCGTGGGACCTCTGTTCCCTCAGTCTTTCAGTTCTGGCATCTCGGCTCCGTGGGACCTCTGTCTCCTCAGTCTTTCAGTTCTGGCATCTCGGCTCCGTGGGACCTCTGTCCCCTCAGTCTTTCAGTTCTGGCATCTCGGCTCCGTGGGACCTCTGTTCCCTCAGTCTTTCAGTTCTGGCATCTCGGCTCCGTGGGACCTCTGTCCCCTCAGTCTTTCAGTTCTGGCATCTCGGCTCCGTGGGACCTCTGTCCCCTCAGTCTTTCAGTTCTGGCATCTCGGCTCCGTGGGACCTCTGTCCCCTCAGTCTTTCAGTTCTGGCATCTCGGCTCCGTGGGACCTCTGTTCCCTCAGTCTTTCAGTTCTGGCATCTCGGCTCCGTGGGACCTCTGTCCCCTCAGTCTTTCAGTTCTGGCATCTCGGCTCCGTGGGACCTCTGTCCCCTCAGTCTTTCAGTTCTGGCATCTCGGCTCCGTGGGACCTCTGTCCCCTCAGTCTTTCAGTCCTGGCATCTCGGGGCGTGTGTGTGTCTGCGCTGCACGCCCGCAGCCCTGGTGTGTGTGTCTGCGCTGTACGCCCGCAGCCCTGGTGTGTGTGTCTGCGCTGCACGCCCGCAGCCCTGGTGTGTGTGTCTGCGCTGCACGCCCGCAGCCCTGGTGTGTGTGTCTGCGCTGCACGCCCGCAGCCCTGGTGTGTGTGTCTGCGCTGCACGCCCGCAGTCCTGGTGTGTGTGTCTGCGCTGCACGCCCGCAGCCCTGGTGTGTGTGTCTGCGCTGCACGCCCGCAGCCCTGGTGTGTGTGTCTGCGCTGCACGCCCGCAGCCCTGGTGTGTGTGTCTGCGCTGCACGCCCGCAGCCCTGGTGTGTGTGTCTGCGCTGCACGCCCGCAGCCCTGGTGTGTGCTGGTGGCACACACGACCGGACGCTGACAAAGAGTGGACGCCATGGAGTCCACCTCCGTTCCTAATCCCGGAAAGTTCTGATCCCGTCATGAATGGAACCGATTTCAATATTGCCATTGCCGCCTCAGGCTGTTAGGCGCTGTCTGGGTTGCTGGCAGTCATGTCTGGAGATGAGAGAAAGCGATTTTATGAAGGGTCTTTTCCACCTGTGCGTGGCAGGGCAGACGGATGGACACTTTATTTTATCTGTCAATCGATGTTTATGCTTGTCCATTGTAGCGTGGTGTACACTGGTAAAGTATCTTTCTTTCCATTTGCTGTTCAAAAACCGATTTATCCTTTAAGTCGACATTGGTCGGAATAATTTGCTGGGTGTGTGTCAGTGTCCTCGAGTCGAATTCGAGAGGAAAATGAAACTCACTCTGACATCTTGAGCCGTTAGCGTCTCAAAAACACGCCAACGCACAAGAACTACACTGCATAAAATCTTACCAGTAACATTTAGCAAACAAGTTCAAGTTCAAGTTTGGGTGCCGTATTACGGTACAATTTATTTCATAACCCTAAGGGGCATTTAGAAAATAAACATACATGACAACAACAAACAAAGGCAAAGAGAAAGAGAAGGAAAACATCAAACAAGGGACAAATCAAACAAAGTCAATATCAAGTGTGTATATACAAAATAATAATAACTGGCTTCTGCGCTAATTCGTCAAACTTTTGCAAATAAAATTTATAAGAACAACTAATTTTGACAATAATTTCTTCTTAATGCTACATAACAGTTGCTTAAACTCAAAACTATCCGGTCTTCTACAGAAATACGGTGGCAACAATTTACATCTGATATCTCTAAAAAATTCACAGACAAACACATAGTGAAACTCGTCCCCAATATCAGCTGAATTGCATTTAGTGCAAATGCGTTGACATCTTGGAACATTATCAAAGCGTTCTTTTTGTACAGGAAGATTATTGTTCAAAGTTCTATACTTCATAAGTGAGATACATTGGTTATATGGTAAAATACTAATATATTGTTCACATGAAAATATATCTTTATACATTCTATAATTACAAAAACTGGTTTTAGTATCGACCTCAGTAAGCCATCCTTGTATGTACTGGTCATACAAACCATTCGCAGAGGAATGTTTCCGCACAACTGACAGCTCGATATATAGGTGTTTTCTTTTGCTTCCTGAGATCTTTGTTCCCTCAGCCAGTCAGGCTGGCATCCTGGCGTGTCTCTGTGCACACTGTGGCCATGGCGATTGCCGATTCACAGTCGACATGAACATGACAAAGAGAAGATGCTATGGAGTCCACACCAGATTTCAACCCCGTCCTTAATCCATGGAGTGCTGATCCCATGGGGAATGGAAGCCATTCAGGTGTTGACGTTGTCAGATGAGCCATCTGAGAGTTTCTATTGGTTGATGTCAGTCAAGTGTGGGGTTGAGGGAAAGGACACAGGTGAAAGCAATTTGATGAAGGGACTTTTCCACCGATGTGTGACAGCAGAGCCTGATTAACGCTTTATTTGTTGGCCAGTCGTCGCACTCACGACTGCCAGGTGAAGCTCGTGGCATGGTAGTTTGTTCAAATAATGAATAACTAATCAACAAGAAAATCTAATAAAGTTTGCGATTTAAGAGTATGCTTGCCCGTATCTGAGGTTTTTAAAGTGAGCACGTTATGAAGATCACATTGCCTGGACCCATGTTGTCTGCCAAGGTGTTGGAGAATACCCTCTCAGAAATTCTGATTGCATTTTTTTTCCTCTCCGTCTCTGCTCCAAATTTTCTAGCTGCCGGTTTCAAAACAACGATACTGACAGCCAGCTTGAATCAAAGGATTAGTGTTTTTACCTACTGTCAAAAACTGACTTGCGTGCCATCATCTCTCTCTGTCTCTCTCTGTGCTTTGTCGTTTCTGTCTCTCTCTGGGTGTCTGTTTGTGTCGTCTCTGTCTGTCGCTGTCCTCTCTCTCTCTCTGTGTCTCTCTCTCTCTCTGTCTCTTCTCTCTGCCTCTCTCTCTTCTTTCTCTCTATTTCTGTCTTTGTCTATTTCTCTCTGTTCTCTTTTTCTGTTCTGTCTGTCTTTATGTCTGTCTGTCTGTTTGTCGTCGTCTGTCTGTCGTCTGTTTGTCTGTCTGTCTGTCTGTCTGTCTGTCTGTCTGTCTGTCTGTCTGGTCGTCTCGTCTGTCTGTGTGTTGTCTGTGTGTCTGTCGTGTGTCTGTCTGTGTGTCTGTCGGGGGCTGTGTGTCGTGTGTCTGTGTGTCCTGTGTGTCTATCTGTTAGTCTGTTCTCTGTTATCTGTCGTCTGTTTATCTGTCTATCTGTTTGTCACTGGGTCTGTGTCTCGGTCTCTCTGTCTCTTGCCTGTGTCTTTTCTCTCTCCTCTCTCTCTCTCTCTCTCTCGCTTCTCTTCTCTCTCTTCTCCTCTCTTCTCCTCTCTCTCTCTCTCCCTCTCCTCTCCCTCCCTCTCTCTCTCTCACTCTCGCTCTCTCTCTCGCTCTCTCTCTCTTCTCTATCTCTCTCTCTCTCTCTCCTCTCTCTCTCTCTCTCACGCAGTCACAAGAGTTACTTCCTGCTGCGAGTAGAGGTTGACATTCATCACGGTGAGGGATCGGAGCCTTCCCCCTTGCTTACCTCCTTCCGTCTGCCCGTCACCCCTCATCAGCAAAAGTCGGCCACCCGGGGTGGACAAGCAGTACAGAAATTTGTACTCTTGTCAATTCATTTCAACTTTTGTAAAACTGTTGAGGAAAAATTAACATTGTCGTTTCGGTTATAAATGTATTTTCCACAGCTGTTTCATTCATATCCTAGTGTGACCAATTTGCTTTGCTATTGACTCTTTGAAACGGTGGGCGTGATAGCATCGAACGGACTTTGGTTGAAAGCATTGCCTCTCAGGGTTTATTTCCAGTCTATGGTTTACGTCCGATTGGAATAAAAAAAAGCAAATGCAGTGATGAAAGCGTGCGTTTGACTGTCTACATACTTTTTATTTGGCATCAGTGGGATGAAAATCTATCTATATAAAAATTTTTACGTATGACTGAGGCTTGTATAGCGAGAGGAAGGCGATAACATTTACACTTCCCTACAATAGGAAGGAAATGCTGTATTGAATTTTGCACGGTCTGGGAACCCTGTTCAACAATTTGACAGCCACCAAGTTCATGTGAACTTGATACTACACCGCTTCCCACACCGCGTATTCCCCCCCACCCCCTGACAGACGGTGGGTAAGCGGCTTAACTGGACCACTGGTCACTCTCAGGCCCCGGGGAGGAAACGGCACCCCGATGGACGGCATGCCTAAAGCGGGTGTGGCGGACACAGGGTGGGGAACTCGTTAGCGTTGGATCCGTGCATCCAATGCCCTGATTGGCAGCATTGGGGGTCGCACCCAGGGTCCGCCACCGGTGTAAGGTCGACGCAACAACCTCTCCTCTAAAATCTCACCCACAGGAAGCAGGTGAAAAAAGAGACCAGGAATTATACAAAACGACTTGAATGCACATATTATGTCATGTCCAAATATTGTTATGACACATGAATTCAGAATACATCGTTTTAGCCTTGATAACTTTGTTAAATAAAGGATAAGTCACAACGACATAGTTTAGTAAAACAAAATTGTAAAAGTGTGCGCTTTCTACTTCAAGTAAGTAAAAATACATCAAGTCGTACCAAATCATTTATGGATATTAACATTAATATTTCTGGAAGGACCTATCCAGATCGTGCAAGAAACAACACATTACGTAAGTAAATGGAAACTGTTAACGTGGGGGATCCCGCCATCATGACCCACGGTGATCGTGTACTGGTGAGAATTAATGAACCAAATTGGGTAAGGGGGGGGTGGTAAAGGAATGGAACGGGGCTGCGGTGGTTGTCACCGAGACGGGTGATAAAAAGATTGTCCAAACTCATGGAGAGTGACGGCACAGATGGGTGGCCAGCACTGAATTTTACGCGGCATGCAGGCGTCGGGGATCGGGTGGCCCGTAATGACTGGCGCAGTGGGAAACAGGTTGAAGTTGAATGTAAGTTAGTCTCACCCCACCTGGGACAGGTGTGTCACCCCCACCATTCCTTGCCGGCGGTGGTGCACCTGAACATCTGGAAACACACGGGTGGCAGTAGTCATCCTGCCATGACAAGTAATGAGGAGGATTTGCTGTCACCGATGTCGATTCTGCTCGAGGAAACGAGGAGCGAACACAGAACAACATGTGCAGTGGGCTCTAGACTTGATGGAGTTTGCACACGTTATCC
>JAWQFJ010016528.1:20000-32675 GCA_034096865.1 Theodoxus fluviatilis | reverse complement strand
TCGTGGGAGCAAGACAGTCGTGGTATGGAGTTGCAAAGCTGGACCGTACAATACGGAAAATTTTACATATACATATTAGTGATTAAGGAATAGCTTGGTGCGTGGATGATGATGATAACGACGATGATGATGACGACGACGATGACGATGACGATGACGATGGATGTATGGATGGATGGATGGATGGATGGATGGATGGATGGATGGATGGATGGATGGATGGATGGATGGATGGTGTTTTACGGCCTAACAGCGTATGTAGGCTATGTAAGGTCATTAAGCACGAAAATCACTGGAACAGTTTAGAGTAAACGCAAATCAAGTCACGGTGTCCATAGCTATTCGCCTTTTACGAATCGCGTAGGGAGACGCGGTGGGTCAATTCTTACCCCGAACCCACAGGGGGACGATGATGACGACGGCGACGACGACGACGATGATAATGAATTGTTCATAAGATTTATATTCGCGAGATAAAAACAGCTCCACAAAAAACATATGTACATTCAAATATAAAACAAAACCTTATACGGATATCCATTAAGATGGATACTGTTCACTGGACCAACAAGCATTGGTGAGCACAAGAAGACTGTGTGAGAAAAGAGCAGGGCGGATATGACACGTTCCAGTCCGCCTACAAGAAAAACCACTCCACTGAAACTGCTTTACTTCACATCTCTGACCTCCTGCTCTCCTCCGCCGACAATAAAGAAACCTCTGTCCTTGCGCTGTTGGACCTGTCCGCAGCGTTTGACACTATTGATCATTCTATTCTTATTTCTCGTCTCTCTTCTACCTTTGGCATCTCCGGTTCAGCTCTTACCTGGTTCTCATCCTACCTATCTGACCGCAAACAAACTGTCTCTGTCAATGGCCTTCTTTCTTCTCCCAGAGCACTCAAGTACGGAGTCCCTCAGGGCTCGGTGCTTGGGCCAGTTCTGTTCACACTCTATACCCTGCCCCTTTCTGACATCATCAAAGCCCACAACTGCAATTTTCACAAATATGCTGATGACACCCAGCTTCAAGACTCCGCTCCTCCTCGTGACCTGTCTATCATTCTCCACAACTTATCTCTCTGCATTTCCTCCATCAAAGACTGGATGCTCCAAAACAAACTCTGCCTGAATGACAGCAAAACTGAATCCCTCTGTGTGGGTTCTCAGAAGTCACTGTCTCTTGTTTCTGATCACTTTTTGGAGGTGGGTGGGACTGAAATTCCATTTCAAAAGTCTGTTAGGGATCTGGGTGTCTTGATTGACTCAACACTCTCAATGCATGAACAAATCAGTCAGATCTGCCGCTCCTGCAACTTCCAACTGAGAAAGATCTCCTCTGTCCGTAGCTTTCTCACACAAGAGGCTGTCATTCAGCTTGTCACTTCCCTCATTCTAAGCCGTCTCGACTACTGCAACTCCCTGCTTGCAGGACTACCATCCAAACAAATCTCTCGCCTTCAGCGAGTTCAAAACAACGCTGCCCGTCTCATTTTCAGAAAATCCAAGAGAACACATGTTACCCCTCTTTTCATGAAACTCCACTGGCTTCCTGTTGAGTACAGGATCCAGTACAAACTCGCCACTCTCGCCTTCCGTTGCTTTGATGGAACTCTGCCGCCCTATCTCTCATCTCTTCTTCAGATCTACCAACCCTCTCGCTCTCTCCGCTCAGGCTCTGAAAAACTTCTCTGCAAACCTAAAACCACCACCAAATCCTTTGGCCAGAGATCCTTTCACTTTCAAGCACCTTCTGTCTGGAATGCTCTGCCGTCTTCTCTCCGTGGCATCACTTCTCTTCCTTCCTTCAAATCTAACCTCAAGACTCATTTTTTCCGTAAAGCTTTTTCAGTGTAGTGCCCCTAGGGCCTGACTGCTTCCTGAGAACCGTTAGTGCATTGTACATATCTGTATAAACTGTTTTTTTTTTCTCTTTTTTTCGTCTGTATGAATGTTGACTGAATGTCTGGTTTGTGTTGCTGTGCTGTTTTATATCATCTGCTTTTCATCTTTGTTCCTCTTACCTTGATGTATATTACTTTCATTTACATTCTTATTGTCTTTTTTTATTTCTTTTTTTATGCGCTTTGAGTCTCACTGTGTGGGAGTATTGCGCGGTATAAAAGTGATTTATTATTATTATATGATAGGCAGAAGGAGGGAGGTGAAGGATTTGGTGATGGTGAACGTTCATCAAAGGCAGCTTTTATGTTCATCTGATAACATTCACGAAAATGCTTATTTGCATAACGTTTCCTGAGTTGACAAACGAATGTACTTCCAACAACAACACCAACAAAAACAGTTCTATATCATTAGATCTTAACATTGAGGACTCGATTTCAGACCATCTAGCTGCTGCGTTGCAGTGTTGAGACTTCAGACTACACACGCTGTTCTCCACTCATCGTGACTTGCATGAGTCAATCAGGCTATCGTCGTAGGCGTCCGTCAGTCCTGATGGACCATGGATCCGTGCCGCTGGGTGCGAGTCCTGCCCCATCAACAGTGTCTGCTGTGACTCAGGAAAACAAATAATGTCGCATGCAAAATTTATTTGGGCTTTATCTTCTCAACTTGTGTCCATTTGATCTTGAGCTGAGTCAAAGAGGTCCAAACAAAATCTCATTGTCTATGGAGTAGTGCGACCACCACAATGCTGTTCAACAGAGCCATTGAAAGTGTTGATTTCTCTTATACTGAAATGATGACTTTGTATCCTCTTAGTCCAAAAGCTTTCTTCTTGGAAAACAGGGAGCAGCAAGCTCCTAAGTTTAGTATGTGACCACTTGCTTTTGGTGTTCATATTTAGTTGTTTCACTGACAGAAATTCCAGGCCTTCAACAAGAAGTGGCTTTCATGTGCAAGGCATGCTATAGAACATATCACCATCTTAGCTAGATGCATTTGTTCACCTTTGATGCCACACACTGTATGTAAGTTTTGGCTTCTATTAACATCCTTGCATTTATTAATTGTAAAGAATGACAGACTAGCATGGTACTGATTGATGATGATGACGACGATATACCAACACAACAGTGCTAAAGTCAAGAGTTCCTTTGAAGTTGGAAAAAACCCCACTAAGCACTGGAACAGATCAAACCAAGCTGCCAAACCACAGATGTTCTACAGCCTTGGCATTCAGGTTTGAATCTTCTGTCACTCATAAGCTTTCTATCATTTTTCCAAGGATATTTCTTACTGCAAGTGGGTAAAGTTTGAGGAGACAAACCTAGGAGAATGAGTTGGGGAATCTGTGAATAAAATTTACATTAAGAGCAGAAGCTGTATGAGGTCCTAACTAGGTATGAGGATATTTCTGTTAATTCTTTTATTCTAATATTGCGATGATATTGTCTTTATTGAGCTCTTGATTGTTGACTTAAGTTTTAAGTCTCATTTCAGGTAAATAAGGATGAAGATTTATCTAGGAATGTTGTCTATGACCTTAGGCAGCTTCTGTTTAAAAAAATTCTATTGTAATATTAAAAATAGTTTTTCTTCATGTACAAATCAGCTGAGATGTTCCTGCCATATCACTGAAATTAACATATTTTTGAATCAGAGGGTGCTCTGTTTTTATTTGGGCAAAATAAGTGATGTATGAAAAGGGGTTTTGCTTAATTTTCATTACTTCAACCTCTGTCGGGAGATAAAGTCCATTACCAGCAAGGACTGTCTCACCTATGCAGCTCTGTTAAAGACCATGTTGACTTTTTTCTGTTGTGTATGTGAATGTGTTTGCTTGAATTTTATCTGTAGCATTGACACATGAAAATCAAATGTGTTGCTGCCATGTTAACTAAAAATTAAAAAGTTCATGTTAGCTCATAAACACCAACAGTCTCATTGCTTCCTAAAGCTTGTGCTCAAGACATCTATATTATTGGCTGCATTGCTGCAGAAATAATTTGATTGATCATTGCAGAGATAATGAAAACTGATCTTTTCAGAAGGTTAGCCCGAACAGTTGTAAATGCCTTGGATATATTCTGAAGCAAATTGGGGTAAAGATGTTCAGTTGATGATGGACTTTATCCCAGACTGAGGTAATAAAAAAGTTAAAGAATGACAGTAATGAAAATTAAGCAATGTTCCTTTTGCCTATTTTGTGAATAACCATTTTCATGTGTACACATCAAAATAAAATGTGAAGACAACAAGCAACAGTATTGTTTCCTAACTTTGCATGATATTAGCTGTTTAAATGTTGTGGGGTCAAAAACTTTTTCCTTCTTCAGGATCTCTCCTTGTGACTTTGCTACATTTTATGATAGATTTTGATTATTTACACAACTATTTACATGCACAGTTTTGGTTATTATGATATCTATAAAGTACATGTACATGTTATATGTTTACATGGCTTTGTAATATGATATACATGTACATGTATTTCTTATTTTAAAATAAACATGTGGCCTGTTTTAATTTCTGTTTATGAATTGAATATGTAAATAGCCCACAAAAGCTGATGGGGCTTTCAGTATTATCCATCATCCATCCTTTTAAAATGTTTGAACTTTTAGAAACCTATGAATCCTACTCAGTCATTTGCATAAAGCTTTGACTTGCCAAGTCAGCAGTTGAAGATGTCAACAAAACAAGAAATAAGGCTTCAACACAGAAGCAGTTGCAACAGCAGCATAACAGCTGCTGCATAAGTAGCAGCCACCATTACCACATCAATGTCAGATGCTCAACTCAAGTATTGAGTGTGTATGTGCGTGTGTGTGTGTTTGCATGTGTGTGTGTGTGTGTGTGTGTGTTTGCATATGTGTGTGCATATGTGTGCATGTGTGTGTGTTTGCATGTGTGTGTGTTTGCATGTGACAGGCAAAAAATAGAGTGCAGACATTAAGGTATGGTGTTTTGCATCCTTTGATTTATTTTGGGGCTCCATAAAGATGTACAACTAGACAATGGCTCAGAACAGGCTAGCCTCCTTGCCTAAAATTCTTGAAATAATTTGTTCAGTTTTCGCAGGTTTAGGATTGCATACATGAAGCGTGTTTGCTGTGCATGTCCCTCCTATCGTCTTGCAGTCCCATTTTCTACAGATTAGTCTTCCTCCATCATGACCATGGGTTGTAGCCATACATCCCTGGACTTGCTTGGTTGTCCACTGCTTGGTCTGCTTGCAGCTGCCAGACAGCAAAGGGGATCTAACAGTGACTGGGACTCCTCTAATTTTGTATTCCAGCTTTGCAGATGGGACTGCTATTCCAAGACTGGGCCTTTCCAGGAAGTGCCAGTGAAGAAAGCTACATCATTGTCTCCTAGGTCCATTGTGGGGTACTCCCTTGTGCAAACCTCGAGGAAGTGAACGTTCTCAAGGAGTCATTGACAAGAAGCACTCTCAGAGGTTGGCTTTCTGATTTTATGCAGCGACTGTAAGACTTAATAAGCTACTGGGAGCTCTGGCCTCCTTCGTGGTCTGCTTTCTCTTTGCTGCAGCACTCCTCCTGTCCTCTGCCACTCGCAATCATGCAGTTACCCTGCCACACCAGGAGTGGTGATATTGTGCCAGCGACTGCCAGGCTCTGAGAGAGCTTCTGGGGTAGTCTTTGAAGTGCTTGTTGTTGTTGTTGTTGTTGTTGTTGTGCCCCAACAGCACCCTTTCCCATCGAGAGCTCTCCATACAATGGCTGCTGTGGCAGTCTATTGTCTGACAGACAATCTACATGCTCTTCCCACCTTGCCTGGGAGTTTAACACGAGTGTGTGGACGTTTGGGATGCCGGCCCGTGTGAGGACTTCAGAATGCGGAATTCTGTAGAGTGTCGTGCACGTCCTGATTTGTAGTGGATGGCCATGCAAGACGTCCTAGCAAACACACATACACACATAGACACTTTCACACACACATTTACTCTACAACAGAAATGCAAACGCAATCATTCGTGAAAATACGGAAATGGAGGCGGTAACAATGAACTAAAATTATGCAATGCAAATGGGCCATGTGTGTGTGTGTGTGTGTGTGTGTGCGTGTGCGTGTGCGTGTGCGTGTGTGTGTGCAATTGGTAAATATTTTAATAAACAGTCCTTGAAAGTCCTAGTAGAAAGCGTTGACTTAATTTCGTACGGGATGGAGTTGCACGCTTTTACACTCAGCAATAACGATGATGATTTGTACAACCATACATGTATTTACATACATCCTAGCTGGTAGTACCTAATGCTGCTTGGAAGCAAACACAACACACACGCAAACACACGTACACACACACACACACACACACACACACACACACACACACACACACACACACACACACACACACACACACACACATCTCTTCTCCCCTATAGGTAAAGGGGAAAGAATAGACCCACCGTGTCTCCCTATGAGATGCGGAAAAGTAGAATAACTTGGGGAATAGAGATTAGACTTCTGAAACCAGCTTAGTTGGTTTTCGGGATCAATGGACTTACATAGCCTACAAAGGCTGACAGGCCGTAAAATTCCTTCCATTCATTCATTCATTCATTCATTCATTCATTCATTCATTCATTCATTCATTCATTCATTCATTCATTCATTCATTCATTTATTCTGCTGCTTTGCCCATGGTTAAGTTACTGGAGCAAGCCCGAAACTTTTAGAGAACTATAATGTTGTTTCTTATAATTCCATGAAACCTTTAGTGAACATTTTGAGATTGGCTAGGGCTTCAGAAACATAATATTTTGCGCAAACTTGATTGTTTTCAATCAATTATCTGTTCTGATTAAGGAGTTCATTGCTTTTGCTGTGAGTTTCTCTATCGTTCTGTGAAGTGAATTTGACTTGTTCAAATTAACACCACCGGACCCAACGTAAATTGACGAAGCATGACCATGATGGGTTTTCTGTTATTAGAGTTGGCGTGGTTAATTATAGCTCCACAATGCTCATCCGTGAAATGTTGCACTCTCGATAGTAATTAGAGGATACTTTTTGACACTGTCTTGCACACATTATCATTACACAGTACGTGCTTTCCCGCAGAAATGATAATATATAACGCTATTCCCCTGAGGACTGGGGATTAGAATTGACCCACCGCGTCTAACTACGCGATTCGTAAACGGTGAATGACCAAGGAAAATTGACCTTGACTTGACTTGCGCTTACTCGAACTAGTTTTATTGATTTCGTGATTAAGGACCTTATACAGCCTACAAAGGCTGATAGACCTTAAACCTCCATTCATTGATTGATGACGTTACATTAGAGCGTAATAAATGTAGCAGATGGTCAATTTATATGAATACGCAAATCGTTTATAATCTTTGGACCCTGTCACGCACCGGGATTATGACATGACAGGAAAGGAAAGGGTGAGGAGATTGAGGAATAGGTGGTGGTTGAGGGTGGTTGGATGCAAGAAGGAGGAGGAGGAGGAGGAGGAGGAGCAGAAGAAGAAGAAGAAGAAGAAGAAGAAGAAGAAGAAGAAGAAGAAGAAGAAGAAGAAGAAGAAGAAGAAGAAGAAGAAGAAGAAGAAGAAGAGGGAGGGAGAGAGAGGATATATATATATATATATATATATATATATATATATATATATATATATATATAAGTTTAGACAAGCAGACTCGGAAATAGACCTAGACATGTTCAAGTTGGATGACTTTGTATGACCTTTTAATCTTTAAAACAGAATAAATAACATAAAGTAGAATGAAATAAAACGAAATGAAATAAGATATTTAAGATAAAGGATATACACGGAAAAAATCAACTAATCCAAATCAGTGCCAACAAGTGAGCAACTCGGAATCAAAACCTCGTTACATCGATACATGTGAACATTTCATTTGTAAGACTTTTCGTCATTGTATTTAGCTCATTCACGTTTAATCTATACTGTGTTTTAGTGATATAATGGACTATTTTGTGGCTAAATGCCTCAGCAAGTCGTCTTTGACTAACGAAGCAAAAGAATGCCATTGTCATTATCGTCGTCGTTGTCATCGTCGTTGCCTTCATTATCATCACCATTGTCGCCAAGAACACCGACTACTTGGAGGGGAAGAAAAAAAAAGACAAAAGACAACTCTTGTTTTACTTGTGTAGATCACGTGACGAAATTTACGCGCCAACTCTTCCAAAATGTCCGTTTGAATGTTGGCTTTTCATGAGGTACGCCAAGATGGTACGATCTTTGGTAACTCGTGGAAAAGGCAAAGTAATAATCTTTGCTCCTGTGACTCGTAGTGTGAGTCAAAGACAAAGCAAGAAAAAGGTAGGTGTGGTGAGAAAAGGTGGCGACAATACAAACGCGAATGGGGCAGCGGAATGCATGCCAAAACATGGCTACGACGAAGAATGGCTGAAACAGCTTTCTGATGGTACAGCCTTTGACGAGCCTCCGACGGGTCCATTTTATGAACAGGAGGAGACACAACTCGCCGTTGATCCTGAAAATCTAAAGTTTTTGATACTGAAAAAATTCGGTGAGAAACGTCGAGAGTGCCAGAAGAAAAGTAATGTGACGGTCACTTCAATCTCATCAAATGAAGCAATTCCTGATGTTCTCCCCAAAGCCAAAGACGTGGCCGAATGTAGCTCCAGTTTGTCGAAGCAAGAAGTCAAGAAGACACATGAACCTGATGATGCTGTCCCCTCTACATCTGGAGAGAAGTTTCCCAGGCCTGTGAAGGCAACCCCGAGCCATAGTTGTTGCGAGGACCTGCCAACTTCGCCATGTCCCTACTGCCTTTTTGAAAATAGGAAGAAACATAAGCGGCCCAGGCCACGGAAAAAAGCAGAAGCTGCGGTCACCTCCGAAAACATTCCAAACTACAAGGGACATGGAAGTTTAGAGGAGATCATGACTTTCATCAACGCTGAGGACTTGCCCACTAATGAGGACGAGCGACCCCAACAGCAAGTAAACAGCAGAAAAGAAAAGAGCAAGAAAGCCAAAGCAGCCAACAAGGGTGAAAGGAAACTCCAACAAGCTTCCAGACCAGCCGAATCCTCAGAAACAGGAGTGAACAAAGCAGAAACCAAGTCTGCTGAAGGAGAAAGAGTCGGCACACAAGAAAGTGATTCAACACCTGCTGAGAATAGTGGTATGCACGGAAACACTAATGAGCTGACTTTGAGTAATGAGGACTGTCCTGTCCCAGAAAAGTCAGAGATCCAGCCATCAGTATCCAGTGAGGATGATAGAAAAGGTGTTGCGACTGCTGCTGAACAGACAGAGAATACCCCGACTGTCTCCAAGTCTGTGGATTCAGCGGAAGTCGTTCCCAATGCAAAGCCAAGTTTCTCGGGCCCTCTCTCTCAGAGATGCAGCACAGTAAAGAATTCGGCATCCAGCAGTGGCCAGTCTACTCGGACAACTCAGAAGACAAAGGAACAAGAGCCACAAGGCACCTGTGTCAGTACTCAGTCGAAGGATGACCACGACAGGAAAGTAGATGATGGACCCGAGCGTTATGACGATGATCCTCAGATGAAGGGGAAATCATCCGTGAAGTCTACGCCGTCTTCTTCGAAAAACACACCTCTCACAAGAGAGAGTGGACGTGGGGAAAGAGACATTGATGTCAACACGGGATTCGACGATGCGGTGGATCCGTATTATTTCTCGCAGGTTGGAGATGGTGAAGGGATGCCCGGACGTTGGCATTGCCCTGAGGAAGAAAAATGGTACGTACAGAAACCTCGGAGACGAAGAAGAAGGGATCACGGGGACCGTGCCTCTCGAGGACACAACGACTGTCGCTATGAATCGATCCAGCCCTCACCCAGACCAAGAGAGGCGAGTGTGAGAAGGCCAGTCCCTCCCCACTTTACATCCAAGTCTGGGCCTAGTGCTACTTGGTCGACGGCGGTACAGTCCAACTCTTCCTTGGCAAGAACAACTTTGCCTTGGACAAGCAATCAAAGGGATAAACCCAGGTCCAAAGGGCAGATCAAGGCATCCTACAGTCCACCTACTTTCAGTGACAGAGAATACCCCAACTTGCAGACCCGATATCGAGCGAAAGTGACTGTTGCTCCAGGTAGAGAACCTCGTGCTTCGACTTCTGCTCCCAACGTGCTTAGGATATCAACGGGGTGTCTACGCAAAACAGAGTCGACTGTTGGTGAACTAGTCGTGGGAAAGCATCATGAAGACTGTGAAAGAAAGCTGATTCAGCAAGTTCAAATAAAGAAGGTTTCAACTCCCGCCCGTCCGGCACCACAGCGCGCCAACGTGCAGGAAAATCTTGACAAGAGAACCAGTGGTCCAGCCTGTGCCAAGTCAACTGTACCTCGGGCATCCACAACCCCACTGCACGTCTTAAAGGCACCTGGCAAGGATATTACTCTGAACCAAGCTAGAGCCTGCGCTGTAGAACAGAAGACGCTGCCTGCTGAAAAGCATGAGGACCGAGAAACTGACAGTTCACCTGTTCCTGTGGCACCACAGCGCGCCAACGTGCAGGAAAATCTTGACAAGAGAACCAGTGGTCTAGCCTGTGCCAAGTCAACTGTACCTCGGGCATCCACAACCCCACTGCACGTCTTAAAGACACTTGGCAAGGATTTTGCTTTGAACCAAGCTAGAGCCTGCGCTGTAGAACAGAAGACGCTGGAAACGATCGATGTGACGCCTCTGGCGTCTGCTGACCACGCACAGCTGCCCGCTGAAAAGCATGAGAACCGAGAAACTGACAGTTCACCTGTTCCTGTGACCCCTCTGACGCCTGCTGAGCACAAACGGCTGCCTGCTGAAAAGCATGGGAACCAAGAAACTGACAGTTCACCTGTTCCTGTGACACCTCTGACGCCTGCTGAGCACAAACGGCTGCCTGCTGAAAAGCATGGGAACCGAGAAACTGACAGTTCACCTGTTCCTGTGACCCCTCTGACGCCTGCTCAGCACAAACGGCTGCCCTCTGGAAAGCATGAGGACCGAGAAACTGACAGTTCACCTGTTCCTGTGACCCCTCTGACGCCTGCTCAGCACAAACGGCTGCCCTCTGGAAAGCATGGGAACCGAGAAACTGACAGTTCACCTGTTCCTGTGACCCCTCTGACGCCTGCTAAGCACAAACGGCTGCCCTCTGGAAAGCATGGGAACCGAGAAACTGACAGTTCACCTGTTCCAGTGACCCCTCTGACGCCTGCTCAGCACAAACGGCTGCCCTCTGGAAAGCATGGGAACCGAGAAACTGACAGTTCACCTGTTCCTGTGACCCCTTGACGCCTGCTAAGCACAAACGGCTGCCCTCTGGAAAGCATGGGAACCGAGAAACTGACAGTTCACCTGTTCCAGTGACACCTCTGACGCCTGCTGAGCACAAACGGCTGCCTGCTGAAAAGCATGAGAACCGAGAAACTGACAGTTCACCTGTTTCTGTGACCCCTCTGACGCCTGCTAAGCACAAACGGCTGCCCTCTGGAAAGCATGGGAACCGAGAAACTGACAGTTCACCTGTTCCAGTGACACCTCTGACGCCTGCTGAGCACAAACGGCTGCCTGCTGAAAAGCATGAGGACCGAGAAACTGACAGTTCACCTGTTCCTGTGACCCCTCTGACGCCTGCTAAGCACAAACGGCTGCCCTCTGGAAAGCATGGGAACCGAGAAACTAACAGTTCACCTGTTCCAGTGACACCTCTGACGCCTGCTGAGCACAAACGGCTGCCTGCTGAAAAGCATGAGAACCGAGAAACTGACAGTTCACCTGTTTCTGTGACCCCTCTGACGCCTGCTAAGCACAAACGGCTGCCCTCTGGAAAGCATGGGAACCGAGAAACTGACAGTTCACCTGTTCCAGTGACACCTCTGACGCCTGCTGAGCACAAACGGCTGCCTGCTGAAAAGCATGAGGACCGAGAAACTGACAGTTCACCTGTTCCTGTGACCCCTCTGACGCCTGCTAAGCACAAACGGCTGCCCTCTGGAAAGCATGGGAACCGAGAAACTGACAGTTCACCTGTTTCTGTGACACCTCTGACGCCTGCTAAGAACAAACGGCTGCCCGCTGAAAAGCATGAGGACCGAGAAACTGACAGTTCACCTGTTCCTGTGACCCCTCTGACGCCTGCTGAGCCCAAGCCGCTGCCTGCTGAAAAGCATGAGGACCGAGAAACTGACAGTTCACCTGTTCCTGTGACCCCTCTGACGCCTGCTCAGCACAAACGGCTGCCCGCTGAAAAGCATGAGGACCGAGAAACTGACAGTTCACCTGTTCCAATGACACCTCTGACGCCTGCTGATTATGCACACCTACCTGCTGAAGAGCATAAGGACCGAGAAACTGACAGTTCACCTGTTCCTGTGACCCCTCTGACGCCTGCTGAGCACAAGCGGCTGCCTGCTGAAGAGCATGAGGACCAAGAAACTAACAG
This sequence comes from Theodoxus fluviatilis, assembly GCA_034096865.1. Lineage (NCBI taxonomy): Eukaryota > Metazoa > Mollusca > Gastropoda > Cycloneritida > Neritidae > Theodoxus > Theodoxus fluviatilis. The sequence goes on along the minus strand of JAWQFJ010016528.1, from coordinate 20,335 downwards.
TTCACCTGTTCCTGAAGCCGCAACTGCCCCAGTGTGCGACTCTGAAGAAATCTGCCATGATTCATCTGTGAACGATACTCATGACTCTGCCGGGCTCCAGGAGTCTGAGACAAAACATGATTGCTCCTCAGGGAGTTCTGTTGAACAGCAACAAATACAGGAAGAAAAACATCAATCTGGCAGAGATCTAGAAAAAGATCCACATGCTGTGACAACCACTGCACTTGTCACTCCTACAATCAATGTCCCAGAGGATCATCATGACGAGGATTTGACGAGTATCAAAAAAAGATATGTTGATACTAAAAGAAAGGATGCACCAGCTCCACGCCAGC
>JAWQFJ010016528.1:0-2500 GCA_034096865.1 Theodoxus fluviatilis | reverse complement strand
CAGCAGCAGCAGTAGCAGCAGGAGCAGCAGCAGCAGCAGCAGCACCACCACCACCACCACCACCACCACCACCACCACCACCACCACCTCAACCACCACCACCACCACCACCACCACCACCACCATCTCAACCACCAGCATCACCAGCACCACCACCACTAGCATCACCAGCACCACCACCACCACCATCACCATCACCACCAGCACTGCCACCACCACCGCCACTACCTTCACCGCCATCACCACCACCACTATCACCGCTACTTCCACCATCATCACCTATCACCCCAATACCACCACTAAAATCACAATCACCACCCCTATCACCTCCACTTCACTACTATCATTACTCTCCTCTCATCAATGCATGTACAAATTCCTCAACTCCCCAGCCTTTATCCTTGCCCACTCCTCTTTCTCTGCTCCTTCCAGTCTTCTGTTTCTTCAATTCTTGCCTCTGCCTCTATTTTTCCTCTCCTTCTTTACCAACACCCAGATTCACCGCCAGTCCCTCCCCCTCTTTACCTTGAATGTGAATGTTTAAAATGATAACTATTACAGGGAGGCATCCCACAGGAGCAGCAGTATGAGCACCCAGTCCTGTACCAGGTATGAACACACTCCTCTTGCTAGCCCTCTCTGTACACGATGGCATAACTGTAGCCTTTACAGCAACAATGAAAAAGAATAGGACTTGCATCAGACTGAGTCTCAATTATTCTTATTTTGGTTGTGTTTGCACGTGAATACCATTATACCACCATTGCCACCACCCTCATCACCACCACAACCAGGGCTACTGCCATCACCACCAGCATCGACATCACTTCCCTCTCCACATAATGCACATACAATCACCAGTCCCCAAATTCACCCTTCTTTCATCTTCCCCTGCTCCTTCATCATCTTCATTTTTTCAAAATGTCTCTTTTCCTCACTTTTCTCTCCCTGCCTTTACCAAATCCACTACCAAAACAAAGAGATCATGATTTTGCACAAGATTAAGTCTCAATAATACAGTTTAATTGTATTTGCCAGTGTAGATCATTATTGTTTTAAGATGATTGAGACTGTAAAAACGGACATAAGATGGAGCCTATTACCGATTGTCCATTTACATAACATTGTAGAGAAGACATTCGAGCTGTTTATTCTGTTTCTTTATCTCTCTGTCTCTCTCTGCGTCTCTTTCTGTCTGCCTGCCTGCCTGCCTGCCTGCCTTCTCTCTCTCTCTCTCTCTCTCTCTCTCTCTCGTATATAATATATATGTAATAACATGCTATTTTTATCATCACTACTACAGGGAGGCATCCCCCAAGGACAGCAGCAGCCGTACTTTGTGCCGTACCAGGCAAATCTACAGGTATGGACATACACTTCTCCTTTTTCTTTGCCTTCTCTACACATGGTGACACTGTCCCTTTGGATTTGGAAGAAACACCTTCTGCCATGATGGACGATGTTTTCTGCAATTTGAACTACAAGACACCTCCCAGTGGCACATAAGTGCTGTTTGGTGCTGGCTGTGTGAGTGCTACTGGAGCAGGCCCTGAAAGAATGAAGACCACAGCATTCCAGCTAATGAGGGAGTATGGGTGCAGCACAGGCTTTATACACGTCTTCTGTATCTTATCATCACAGCAACAGAGAGAAATGATTTCATTGCATGCATTCAACCTGGTTTTCTACCCTGGTGGTGAATGCCTATTTACTGTTATTACCTATGATTCTGTACACTGTTTATTGATCTTTGAAGAAACTGAGAGGAAAAAGTCATCACAACCATCAACACCACCACCACCCACCACCCACACACCACCCACTTACCATCCCCCCACCTCTCACCACCCACAAAGCACTTACCCACCAAGCACCACACACCACCTCCGTCTCCTCTATCATCAGCACCTCTGCCATCAGCACCACCTCGACCACCACCTCCACCATCACCTCCACCACCGCCACTACATCCACCACCAGCACCACCAACCCCTCCATCACCCCTACCACTACCACTACTTCCACCTCCACTACCCCCACCACCACCACCACCAGCAGTACCATTCTCGTAACTTCTATCACTACCACCATCTTCACCGCCACCATCACCACCACCACCACCACCACCACTACCACCATCACCACCACCACCACCACCATCACCACCACCACTACCACCACCACCACCACCACCACCACCACCATCTCCACCACCACCACCACCACCACCACCATCTCCACCACCACCACCACCACCATCTCCACCACCACCACCACCACCATCTCCACTACCACCACCACCAGCTGTACCATCCCCACCACATCGACTCCCTCCCTTCCCTCTTCCTCCTACTGGGTAAGACAGAAGTGTTTCTCATCACTACTACAGGGAGGCATCCCCCAAGGACAGCAGCAGCCGTACTTTGTGCCGTACCAGGCAAATCAACAGGTATGGACACTCCTCTCTTTCTCTCTTTGCCTTCTCTGTGATGCCACTGTC
>JAWQFJ010016527.1:20000-30393 GCA_034096865.1 Theodoxus fluviatilis | reverse complement strand
AGCATGACACCAGCATGACACCAGCATGACACCAGCATGACACCAGCATGACACCAGCATGACACCAGCATGACACCAGCATGACACCAGCATGACACCAGCATGACGCCAGCATGACACCAGCATGACACCAGCATGACACCAGCATGACACCAGCATGACACCAGCATGACACCAGCATGGCACCAGCATGACACCAGCATGACACCAGCATGACACCAGCATGGCACCAGCATGATCAAATGGCAGTGATGTTTGTGTTGCCTCGTCCTTGAGAAAACGTTTACCGCGACGAAGCAATCGCGAAAAGTGGGACAGAAATTTAACTTCGCAGATTAGCTGCATCCAGGATGTGCATGTATTTGCTTCCCCGATTCATGTTTGCGGAGTGTTTCGTGTGTGTTTGTGTCTGTGTGTGTGTGCGAGCGCGCGAGTGCGTGCGTGTGTGTGTGTGTGCGCGCGCGCACCTGTGCGTGCGTGTTTGTGCGTGTGTGTGCGCTCGCGAGTGCGTGCGTGTGTGTGCGTGTGCGCGCACCTGTGCGTGTGTGTGTGTGTTTGTGTGTGTGTGAATGTATGTGTGAATGTGTGTGTGTGTGTATGTGTGTGTATGTGTGTGTGTGACCCTCTGTTTGTGTGTGTGTGTGTGTGTGTGTGTGTGTGTGTGTGTGTGTGTGTGTGTGTGTGTGTGTGTGTGTGTGTAAATGCAAATGTCTGCACGTACATTTAATTGCGATCAAAAACTTTTCGGAGGGAAGTTGCATCGTGTCTAAATGGTTTATGTCTTTTGTGACGAGCAGTCATGTTCTCACGGCACTAATGAGTCTGCGATCCAGTGAGAGAGGTCTTCAATGAGCTGCAGTCATGTTCTCACGGCACTAATGAGTCTGCGATCCAGTGAGAGAGCTCTTCAATGAGCTGCAGTCATGTTCTCACGGCACTGATGAGTCTGCGATCCAGTGAGAGAGCTCTTCAATGAGCTGCAGTCATGTTCTCACGGCACTGATGAGTCTGCGATCCAGTGAGAGAGCTCTTCAATGAGCTGCAGTCATGTTCTCACGGCACTGATGAGTCTGCGATCCAGTGAGAGAGCTCTTCAATGAGGTGCAGTCATGTTCTCACGGCACTGATGAGTCTGCGATCCAGTGAGAGAGCTCTTCAATGAGCTGCAGTCATGTTCTCATGGCACTAATGAGTCTGCGATCCAGTGATGATGATGATGATGATGATGTCTACTTGTATAGCGCACGTATCCATGCTGGCAGCATGCTCAAGGCGCAGTGAGAGAGCTCTTCAATGAGCTGCAGTCATGTTCTCACGGCACTAATGGGTCTGCGATCCAGTGAGAGAGCTCTTCAATGAGCTGCAGTCATGTTCTCACGGCAGCAATGAGTCTGCGATCCAGTGAGAGAGCGCTTGAGCTGCAGTCGCTTGCAGCTGGTGGATGCGGCCTCCCAAGCCGCGCGGATCTCAGAGTAGCACGCTTAATCAAGAAGCTTCAATCACATCTTCTCTCCTCACCCAGGAGTAAAACGAACACCTGTGAGGGCTGAGCGAAAAATTTATTTAAAAGGTAACACTAGCGCGTCCATGCGCAGCCCTGGTTGTACCCCCCGGGGGGGGGGGGGGGGAGGGAAGGGAAGTGCGGTTTGAGCACCAGTACAGGGGCGAACAGTTGCACTATTGAAATGCACCTTTACCTCACCCTTTCCAGGCATCATTCTCTCTCTACAGGCAGGCGCCACGGACGTCCCGAGGAACCGCGAGGTGCAGATGCTGGAGGACCGCTGGGACGCGGACCATCTCGTCAAGAGATCCTCTCGCAGACTCAGAGGCTGGAGCAGCAGGGGGCGACGGCGCATGCACGAGGAGGGGTCCAGCAGACAGAACGCAGCTTCCGGCAGCACCCACTCAGTATCGCGCCGCTGGAGCGACTCCCCCCGGGCGAGAGACAGAGACTCAAGGGTCACGCCGTCGGGGCGCGAAGACGGCTACCATCCAAGAGACAGGCGAGGAGACGACACAGAAAGCAGGTCCCGCCGCCGTCACAGCGTATCCGAGCCCGGCAGAGCCAGGGGTCCAGAAGTAAGGGAAGACGCGCCAGGGAGGCCCGGCTACAGCGACGGAGGAGCAGGCAAGGACAGCAGAGCCAAGCAGACGCCATCTTGCTCGGATGTTCGCAGAGGCGACTCGCATCTCGACCGAGGATCCTCTCCAAGCTCCAGCAGGGAGAGGAGCGACAGACGGCGCGAGCGTGGCTCCGCGAAGCGCAGCACAAAGACGACCTCTCACGGGAAGGAGAAGGACGGCGACCGAGAGAGGAGCAGCAGCAAGTCTAGAGAGCGAGATGAGGCGGGAATGCCCGACTGTCCGCCTTCACTCCGAACGAGGAGCAGCCTCCTGTCCGGACGACGGTCCCAGACCGCAACACTCCAAGGCAGTGCGGACCCTTCTGGGGGCGAGGGCATGAGGACTACGCGTTCAAAGGAGAAACGGAAGGAGGACTCCGGGAAGCGGCAGGAATCCAGAACGCAGGGAGAAACGTCGGGCTCTAGCGGGAGGAGAGACTGCACTCCTGTGAAAAGCAAAAGCAGGAGCTGCAGGAAATCCGCAGCAAAAGTTCGACGCAGCGTTTCACACACGCGAAGTTCAGCAGAGTCCACCGAGAGGAGCGAAAGCGGAGAGAGGCTGAGGAGGCTCATCGAAACTGACCGACACGGCGGACGCCAAGGAAACTACTCCTCCACCCGACGGAGGAGCCGCAGCCGCAGCAGCTCCAGCGTTGCCAGCAGCTCTGGCGAGACTGCTGCCAGCACTGAGGAGATGGCATCACCCACGCGATCCGGCAACAGACCACAGAGGGAGAAAGATGGCGCCCGCCTCGAGCTCCATGCCACCGAAGACAGAGGGAGGCAAGGACGCCACCCCACGGAGACAACACAGAAGGCTCGAGCTTCCAGGCTTAGTACCAGCCTCTCTCGTAATTCCAAAGCGAATGACCCACATGGATCTAGCGGCGATGAGGATGATGGTGATGATGACGACGACGACGACGACGACATGGAGTCCGCTGGGTCCACCAGCGAGGGGGTGAGCGGGGACAGAACAGAGTCACGAGCGCGGTCCCATCACCCGCGGCAACCGGCAGCCACGAGCCAACTCAAAAGTGAAGGCGAGAAGGCCACAGCTTACCGGCACGAAAACGTGTTCAGCAAATTCACAAAACTCCTCTCCACCGAATGCCTCGGCAATCGCAAGGGAGCCTCGGTGAAGACGGGGGCGTCAGAGTCAACCACGCGCGACCCCGGCGGCCTTGGTCGCTCCAAGAGGACGCGGATGGAAACCGGACGTTCTGGTGACCTGGCAGAGCCAGCTGCAGACAAGGACAGCGAACGCATCTCCGAAGCAGACGACGCGGACGAGAGCAAAAGTGGAGACAACGCAGATGCCACCAGAAAGTCGGGTCTTCGTCGCTCGATGAGACATTCCTTGAGAAGCCACGGAGAGGAGGAACGCTGGACGTCTGCGGAGCACCAGCGCTCTCCGGTGCCAGGAAGCGGGAGCGACAAGGAATGTTCCGGAAAGTCTGACAGGTGGACCTCGCCTCCAGCACCAGCATGGAGCGGGCGCTCTGGGACCAGGGGAGGCAGTGATGACGACGACAACATTTCGGGCGGAGAGCGCAGCTGCGCCTCAGTGGCGATTTTTCCCTCAGAAGTCAGATCCAAACAGAAACACAAGGACAGAGACGGCGAGAAGAAAACGGGGACCAGCAAGAGAGAGAAAGAGCCCGACCTCAAAGACTCCGAGACTCGTCTGCTCGAGACGACGGAAGGAGACCCAAATGCTGCGAAGAGACCAAAGCGATCCCTAAGCTGCGGCGACTCGGATGAGGAAAGTTCTACAAAAAGAACCCGTCCTCTTCACGGTAGATCCTCCCACGAAGGTCAGGCATCCAACAGAGAAGGTTTCGAGCGATTCGGCGGCGAGTTAAAGCAAAGACCGCGACCGACTTGGGATACGCAGGAGGTCACGCCAGTGTTTCAAGGTCACAGCCAAGGACATGAGTTCGAGGGAGGAGCGGACTCGGGCAGGGAGGTTTCGGACAACCAGCACGAGACCTTCGCAAGCGGAAAGCGCGCGCGCTGCTCCACGTCACAGACCGACGACGACAGTGGGGACGAACCCACCACCTCGCATTTTGAGCGGAAAAGGCCGAAACTTTCCGTGGGAGAAGATGAGGCCGAAATGGTCGTTCCGACAGGAGTTGAGAGTCAGACCGGCAGGACTGACAGAGGTCGGCAGGTCGGGTCCATTCTCGCTGAGGAGTTGGCGCGCGTCTCCCTCGAGTCCCCGTGTTCCACTGACCCCCCAGGACAGCGCGGGGAGCCAGCACGCTGTACCAGTGGACGCGCGACATTACTGGCCACGGCGTCTCCACTGCCCGTGTCTGGATTGCCCGGAAATATTGCAGAAGTCTGGGAAACAACAGGAGACGGCGGCAAGAAACAGGAGTCTGAGTGCCGAGAGCAGAGTAGCGAGGGTGGTGACGTGCCCAGGACAAAAGCGGCAGCGGAAATGACCCCTTCCTCTTCGCACGTGGTGGAGAGACCCACGGAGCCGAAGCAAGGGCAGGTTGTCCTCAAGGTCAAGTCGGCCGAGAGCAGGAGTCCTCGCTCTGCCCTCAGCCCCACGACGGCCTCCCACCGGACCTCCACGATCATATCGACGCCCTCTGGTTCCCGTCCGGTGACGGTCACTGTGCGTCACAGCTGGTCCCCCGCCAGGAGCGGCGTTTCCACAGGGGTACCCACGCTCATCTCGCTCCTTTCGAGGAAAGAAGACTTCACGCCCCTCCAAATTGGCCTGTCCCCCATCCTCCCCGCCACCGGCACGACCAGTGGTGACTCCGAGGCAGCCAGGGAAAAGGAGAAGGTGAAAAGAGAAGGTCCCGATACTCCCATGCAGAAAGGAAAGCAAGCGCAGAAGGTGTGCGTGCATAAGTCCCAGAGCACATGCTCGACGGCGGGCAAAAAGGCTGCCTCGTCCACGGAGGAGTTCAAGCTGGAGTGCGCCCATGCTCTGCTGGCCATCGGAGACTGGAAGACGAAGAGCAGTCAAGATGCGGATGTGGAAACATCCTCCACTGATCAGTCTCCTCGGCTGAATTCATCTCCTGTGTCCATGTCTGAAGGCAAAGGTGGGGCAACGCCTCCTAAATCTGGATCCGTCGGCAAAAGTGCTGAATACAAGAGTCTAATCTCGCGGGAAAACATCTCGGAAGGACATGGGAAATCTCAGCGAGAATCTTCCAGTGGTGATGCTAAGTCCCTCGAGTTTAGAGAGGCGCCCTCCGCCACCGTCAAAACCGATCCCACCAAATCGACCGAGCGGAAAAAAGAACGTGCAACCGCAGAAGGGAAGCCCTCCAATCGCTGCCAGTCGAAGCAAGATTCCACAGCAGAGGACTCTGTCACTTCGCATGCCTCCTCAGAGGGGGTTCCCTCTCGCGACAGTGCAGTCCCCTCGTCACCTCGAGAGGACGACGGCGCGCTGCCGGAATGCCGTGCCAAGGTGACTGTCGCCCCAGCGTCTCGAGGAAGGAAAAGTCTCGGACCAGAAATCCTGTCTGAAACCTCTCTCCCACACGATGCAGACACGACTCGACCGCCAAGGGCAAGCGGGCCGCTAGGGCGAGAGAGGGCTGAAACAGAGAAGACTGACAGCGACTGCTTGTTGCGGGCTGCGCTCGAGTCCTCCTCCTACGAGGATGTCCGACATGACATTCTGCCGGACGACCCCGAGCGGCTGTCTGTGGCTGAGGATGGTTCGGGAGCTGGAGACGACGAGCCTTCGATGCCCAGCCTGACCAGAGAGGTCGATCCCTTGTCAGAGTCGCCTGAAAGACCCCGAGTCCTTCGAGATCGAGTTTCAGTAAGCCCGGGAGGTGGAGATCCTGTCCATGCAGAGGTCAATGCGTCCAAGAAGTCACTGCAAGTGTCATCCTCGTCCGCGGAGGTGTCGCCCACGAGATCTCTGCCTCCGCTGCTGGCGGCGAAGCCGAGCAAAACTGACCAGGCAAGCCCCTCGCACAGGAGCGGCGGTGGCACGCCAGTACCAGAAAAGAGCAGGCAGGCGGTCGGGTTTTCAGCGCCTTGGCTCCGCATAACGCCGGCTCGGTGTCGGCGATCTCATCCACGGACAGCGTCCCCCAAAAGTGTCGCAGGCGTGGTCGAAACCGTCGAAGCTCATTCAGCCACCAAGAGCAAGAAGACGCCGAGCGGAGATGATGGGTCGGAGAGAGACCATGGGAACGAACCAAGACAAGCCGAGGAGAAGACCGGGACAAACAAAGACGGGGGGAAATGCAAGTCGCAAACTGGAACTGGCGGCAGCGTCAGCAGCAGCAGCAGCAGCAGTAGCAGCAGCGGTTTTAGCGAGGATCCGAAAGATGGCGGGGAAAATCCGAGCGGAGACCACGACCAAGGCGTGTCGTCAGCTCCTGAAAGATGCCGAACAAGGTCTGCCACGAGCTCAGGCGTGCTGACCAGAAGGTTCTACGACAAGCCTCCATGTTCCTGCCTCGGAGAGCGGCGCACAGGCCTGACCACGCCCAGGTCAGCGGGCACGAAAGGCGCGCCGGCTTCCAGTTGTTCTGGAAACAGCTTGGAGTCTATTCCTGGAAGCACTGGCACCCTGTCTCAGAAAGCCGGGTCTGGTCGGGGCGACCAGCAAGAGAAGCCGCAGAAGCGCGCCATGGCTCTGTCGTCCAGCAGCAAGCTGAAGAAGAAGAAGAACAAGAACTTGAAGTTCAGTCGCAAGAAGAAGGGGAGCAAGAAGTCACGTGGACAGGCTGAAGCAAAAGATGATGACCACACGCAAGAGGTGGACATTTCCAAAACTGGGGGACAAACTGAGGCGTCTACTCTCTCTGTGGGCACAGGCTCGAAAGACTCACCCAAGGGAGAGGAAAAACCGGAAAAGCCCGCTGCTGACAAGTGCCCTAGGAAGGAGCACGCTTGTAAGGGTTCTCCCGGCACGCTGCAATCGTCACTTTCGAAACCAGGCAGTTCATCCGGGGATGAGGGAGTAGCAGGTTCAAACTTGCAATGCGAGGCGAACGTTTCGGGCTCTCCTGGCATGAAAGCAAGACCTCACAGCGTTAACACCGCCACTACTGACGTCACTTCCGTCGCAACTGAGAGTGCCTCCGCAAGTGGGGCAGTAAGCTCCGGTCTGGAGGGAACATCTGCTGATGTGGAGGGCTCAACACACCCCGAAAGCTCATCTTTCCAAACCACTGCATCGCAGGCTTCGGCGACCTCATCAGCGAAGCCAAAAAAGAAGAAGTCAGTGTGGAAAAAGTCCAAGAGGGACATCCTGTCCAAGGCCCAGGGACTTCTCAAGCGAAGCAAGCAGCAGAAGAAACCCAGGAAGCGGCCTGCGGGCGCTGCGCCCCTGGGCAGAAAGGAGGACGTCCTCTCCGATGTCGAGAGCGACCCTCCCGGAGAGACGGAGGAGGGGGAGGAGGGGGGCGTCCCACTGCTGATGACTTTCAACCTTTTCGGCGAGGCTTCATCCGGGGCTCAGTCGGGGGACACTTTGCTGTCCGCTCCTTTGCTGGATCCCAGCGACTTCGGGGGTGAGCTGACAGAGCTAAGGGCTGTCCAGCAGTCCGCCTCCTCCTTGAAGGTCTACGTGCGGAAGCGCCCGAAGAGCGACAGCTGCGAAGAAGAGAGCAGCGCGAGCAAGAAGCTGAAAACAGCCCAGAGTCCTGAGAGCGATGACCAGCTCAGTGAAACCGGCGGTTCCGATACCTCCAGGTGAGTTGCAGCATGCGTTGGGATGATTTCATTGCCGCCAGATAATTATGTGGATAATGTGCTGGTTTGCCACCCCTTCTCAACCACGTTACAAAAATAAAAATAAAACAAATCCATGCGATTTGTCACCGATTCCACTACATGCCGATAGTGCACAATATATTCTAAATACGTTTTCACGCCACCATTCTACGGAATTGTCTCCCCCGCGCAGTGTCGATAGAGGGCGCTTTCGCCGAGCCGCCATATTGCATTTTAGTCACCTGTTTCACGCAGAGAAGAACTAGAAGCTGAGTGCAAGTACGCTACATAGACTATGACTTGCTTTGACTGCCAACTATGGCAGTAAAGAAATCTTCGATTCTACGTCAGTAGAACATGATTAGTATTAATGACGTCAAAGGCATGCATTTTTGGATGACCTCTATCTTTTCGGGCATCATGCAAAGTGACAAGCGCTGCAACCCAGACGAAGTAATTAACACTCGGCATCTGCGACTGAGGTGAGACTTCCGGTGTGAAACATTCACTGAGTTATGTGTGTGGATAATCTTGAAGCGGACGCATTTCTCTAAAATACTCATGTGCAGCTAGGATGATGACAGTAGTCTCCAAAATGCTACAAGTTACGGCATGTTCATGGGAACCTACGCTAAAACTCCGTCACATCTTCTTTCGACTTGTGTTACCTTGCATGCCATGTGCAGCTTGCTTTGTACCAGCGCTTCCCTTTCGTTGTGCTTCCTCTGTCGACTACTTGCTGCCGTGCCATGTTATGGCGCTGAGACTATTTAGCCACCATCGTTTTGTCTGTATGATTATAGTTGCGCTTGCCTATTGTGACAAGACATGGACGATTTGTCAGGTCCTTGCAAAGAGTATACCGTATGCTGGACAGAGGTTAAGACCCAGCAGTGTGTTTGATGTTTCAGTGTTGATCTTGGTTTTACCACACAACAATTTGTCTTGAATGGTAAATCTTTGCCAGGTCTGCCGCAGAGGTTGCACATTCTCTGCTGGGAGACAACTATCCGACTGGCAACATCACGTTGATTTTATCCATCTTTGAAGATATTCAGGTGTCAGAGATCTTCCACGACCCATGACAGTGTTGTCCCTTCGTAAGCCTGTTCTTTATAGACAAAAATCTTGGCTAATATTCACCAAGTCTTGGCAAAGTAATTATTGGCAATCAATCAGCAAATCTTTAGTTTTTTAATTGCTTGATGAAACCAAGCCAAGATCTCGCAAACAAAGGACATTTACAATATGTCATCAGCCGGCACCATACCCATACCGTATGTGTGCAATGGCTGTAAATGTAAATGATGAGACTGATTATTTTCCCGCCACTGTGCTCTGAGGGGATCTCACGAATATCTCTCGCCAGTAGCTATTTGACATCACCTGTCGAGCCATTAATATCAAAAGTTTTGGCAAATATTTGCCAAGTATTGGCGAAACAAATTTAGAACCGGAACATTTGGCCAAATATTCAGCGAATATATCCCAAGACCAGCAAGTTTTGACCAAATCCTGGGCCAATATTTGCCAAGACTTGGCAAACATCAATGAAGAACCGGCTTTACATCCTGACCCGTCACCTATGACCCGCTCCGTGTCGCAAACCACTTCAGACCGGTTTCACGGTTTTCAGCCTCAGGCTATGCCGGTGACGTTGGTGTGAAATTATTGCTTTTCTGTTTATTATTAGAAGAACCATTTTGTTTATATTGAAAATGACCAATATATATCTAAAAGTGTCACTTGAAGTAGATTTGTGCGATCCTGTGTTTTGAAGTGTGTGAATGCGATTGCAGTTGTGAGACTGTTGATAGTTATGACTTCCCATTTTCGATGGGCCGAATTAGAATATTAAGAACGAAAACTCAATTAAAAATTAAACAAACAGCACTGCCATTCCGCATAACTGAAGTTGTGATGTCGATTAACACCTGATTTCAGTTAGATGGAAAATAAAACAATTTTTGCAGGCTTAATCGGCTTGAGATACTTCCCCGAGCTCGGATCGGCCATGTCTCTCTCCCCAAACCGGAGGAGGTCATCAAAAAACGAACTTAATTTATTACTGTTTGCTGTAGAGCAGTAACTAATGAACCACACAAAGACGATATCTAAGTGAAATGAATAAAATGGGAAAGTTTGTTTATAAACGCCAAGGGCGGCTGTGCCGAGTGAAAAGAAAAGAAAATGTTAGATTGGGCGTCGCTTTGTTTACATGTACAGCTATCGCACACTTGCGGTATGCGCTTAGTGCCGATCGATGCCTCATTGCAAATGTCCTTTGTTTGCGAGATCTTGGCTTGGTTTCGTCAAGCTATTAAGGAGCTAAAGATTTGCCAAATCTTTGCGCAATAGCTGCCGAATTTTTGTCGAATGTTCGTCAATAAATAATTTGCCAAGACTTGGTGAATATTAGCCAAGATTTATTAGTCAATGTAGAACAGGCCTGACACGAATACATTTACTTGGACAGTCTGGCCGAGGCGGTGCAGGCTGCGCAGGCCAAAGCGCGGGGCATGGTGACCTCGAAAGGCGACCTGACTGCCAGC
>JAWQFJ010016527.1:5000-12500 GCA_034096865.1 Theodoxus fluviatilis | reverse complement strand
CATAACACAGATGCAATTTAAATGTATCGTATTCATGGCATCAGACAACACTAGCTTTGTACACAATGTCAATAGATGCTTCAGCGTGTTGATGCGTCGACCTGCATTTCCATTTTTAAAACGTAGGAGCTTTCACGACCTATTGATGCATTCAACATACAGCTTTCATAAATTAATGCTGCTTATGGCTTACATTTTCTTTGGATGGGTTTCTAGTATCCCCAAATACCACGTTTTCTGTGCGAACCGTAGACATGTTCGCCATTTAATTGTGCAAATAATAGCGAGAACGCGAGAACGAGGCTCTGAAGTCGCAGGCATAGGCGTTAGGGCACCTCACTGGCCGCCCTAAATTTCGACCCTCCTATTCCAGCCTCTGGATGCCGTAAGTCCTTGTGGCAGCTTCATAAAGCGGCGACCCCATGGGCCGAGGGGGTGGAAGAAATTTAAGTCATCTGCAGCCCCTATTCTGTCGCTATGGCATGGGGGAAACCGATTGTAAAACCGGGCCCTGGTCTTGAACTAGTCGCTTTCTGCTGGTGGACAAAACGAAATCAACATGAATGTTTTAGCGGCTCTCGCTAATCGCCAGTTCATCTTGGGGGTACAGCTGCTAAACGTAACAATGCAGGTCCCGCTCTCACTTACCGACTTTACACCCCTGCCTGGGCAGCAACCCATTTTTCTCTTGTACCCTGGTCATCGGGCCACTTGATCAATCTCATCCTGTGCCAGAGAGACTGCCAGATTGCCTCTCTCTCCGTTCGGTCACGTGATATAATGAATGCATACCACACGAATTACGTCATTCGTGAAGGTGATGGTCAATTCAGGAGGAAAGTTCACTAGCTTTCTTAAATATCTTCAAGAAGTAAAAACAAATATCACTTCACTCACAAATATTTTATGTCATCGAATGTGTACATGCGTTGTGCCTTATCAAACTTAAAGTTTGAATGTTGGAGGAAATAATGTTGGCGGATGAATACACCAAACAACAAAGCAGACATGGTGAGGGATTGCTATCCCAGAATCCTTTACCTGATATAAATGGCCTGCTTGCCTTGGGCAAAGGCTGTTGTTATTTCTTGACTCCAGCCAAAAACCAAGGCTACAGCAAAATGTTGTTAATGTTGTACTGTTATGTGGGGATTATCTTCAGCCGTGGTAAGCTCCTCACATAACAACTGGCATTCTCTGGGTCAAAACCCCTGAAGACGGAGTGTGGCTGCCTATATGGCGGGGTGTTCAAAAACAGTCACACGCGCAATCATCTCACCCACTTGGCTGATCTTGGGAGTGTTTAGCCCAGGTACGCAACAACAACAACAAGAACAAATGACCTGCGAAGTATTCCAGAATTAGATCCCGTCCCCGAACGGTTGCAGAGACAATCTGGTGGTCTCTGTGGCACAGATCTGTCACTCCCACCTGACGGCAGACAAAGGGATAGACAGACAAGACGCACTCAGTCAGGTACCAGCCCTGCCCCCCCTCCTTGGGGAGAATTCCCACACAGTGCTGGCTGAGGACCGCAAACGAGGGTTCGTCACTGCGCTCACACGCCCCCTGTTGCACTCCTAGAGAGGGAGAGGCAGTGCGAGTTACGCCACACGTCCCCTGTTGCACTCCTAGAGAGGGAGAGGCAGTGCGCTCACACGCCCCCTGTTGCACTCCTAGAGAGGGAGAGGCAGTGCGAGTTACGCGCCTTGCCAGGGGACGCAACTCCAGGATCCGTGCGGCTTTGACAGCGAGCGAGCGCTAATTTAAGGCCTTCGCACACGAGGCAATTCCACACGCCACACACGGACTGACAAAAATATTTCCCAATGGCAGAGCGCTACTGACGCCTTTGCTTCACTATTGTCAGCCGTGATTGGCTGCCACAATGACGCTTGCGAGATTGCCAGGGTAAAATTGCCTCGTGTACCACCGCCTTAAAGGTCGCAGTACACGATGCGATTCCACACGATCCACACTGACGCTCTAAAGGTCGCATTACATGGGGCGATTCCACACGTTCCACACTGAAGGTCGCATTACACGGGGCGATTCCACACGTTCCACACTGACGCTGTAAAGGCCGCAGTATACGGGGCGATTCCACACGTTCCACACTGACGCTCTAAAGGCCGCAGTATACGGGGCGATTCCACACGTTCCACACTGACGCTGTAAAGGTCGCATTACACGGGGCGATTCCACACGTTCCACACTGACGCTGTAAAGGCCGCAGTATACGGGGCGATTCCACACGTTCCACACTGACGCTCTAAAGGCCGCAGTATACGGGGCGATTCCACACGTTCCACACTGACGCTGTAAAGGTCGCATTACACGGGGCGATTCCACACGTTCCACACTGACGCTGTAAAGGCCGCAGTACACGGGGCGATTCCACACGTTCCACACTGACGCTCTAAAGGCCGCAGTATACGGGGCGATTCCACACGTTCCACACTGACGCTGTAAAGGCCGCAGTACACGGGGCGATTCCACACGTTCCACACTGACGCTGTAAAGGCCGCAGTACACGGGGCGATTCCACACGTTCCACACTGACGCTGTAAAGGCCGCAGTATACGATGCGATTCCACACGTTCCACACTGACGCTCTAAAGGCCGCATTACACGGGGCGATTCCACACGTTCCACACTGACGCTGTAAAGGCCGCAGTACACGATGCGATTCCACACGTTCCACACTGACGCTGTAAAGGCCGCAGTACACGATGCGATTCCACACGTTCCACGCTAACGCTGTACACGATGCGATTCCACACGTTCCACACTGACGCTCTAAAGGCCGCAGTACACGGGACGATTCCACACGTTCCACACTGACGCTGTAAAGGCCGCAGTACACGGGACGATTCCACACGTTCCACACTGACGCTGTAAAGGCCGCAGTACATGGGGCGATTCCACACGTTCCACACTGAAGGTCGCATTACACGAGGCGATTCTACACGTTCCACACTGACGCTGTAAAGGCCGCAGTACATGGGGCGATTCCACACGTTCCACACTGAAGGTCGCACTACACGGGGCGATTCCACACGTTCCACACTGACGCTGTAAAGGCCGCAGTACACGGGGCGATTCCACACGTTCCACACTGACGCTGTAAAGGCCGCAGTACACGGTGCGATTCCACACGTTCCACACTGATGCTCCCCAGCGTGCGTCACTGAGGCAGCCAATGGCAGTTCGCGTTAGTGGAGCGAGAGCATCAGTTGTGCTCTGCGATTGGGAGATATGTTTGTCGTGTGACTAGCGTCAGGGTGGAACGTGTGGAATCGTCTCGCGTCACGGGCTGAACTTGAGCGCGCTTGGCCTTCAGTCGTAGTGGGTGCAGTGTTTGAATCGGCGGGAGTCTCAGGGTTGCATCCCTGAGTTTGCTGTCTGAGCAACCATCTATGATTGAAAATTCACAATACAAACGCTATTTTGTTACCAACAGCGGGTTCTTGTGTCGTCTTGTACCAAGATTGAATCCGTTTTGAGCAAAGGGACAACTGAAAAGCAATTGAACTTGACCAAGTACTTATATTCTGGGGTGGAGTGCCGTGGAGTGCCGTGGAATGCCATAGTTTTCGCTTGTAGAAAGGCCGGGGTGGAATTTGTTTCTACTTTTTTTTAACACTCTCTTCTCTACTTCCGGTTCAAGGCTGCCGGACGTCCAAACGCTACACGCTGCTGCCTCAGCGCCACTTCTTCTCTTCACGTGAGTAAAAACCCTGTTCGCCTTGTGCAGAGTGAGGGGTTGGAAAGCCTCTGCCATTGTGGTGGTGTCTGTTTGGGTTTTTCCTTGTCCTGTTGTTGTTGATGTGGTTGTTGTTGTTGATGTTGTTGATGTCTTACCAGAATCTGCTCCGCAAATGGCGGGGAAGGGGAAGGGGGAAGGGGAAGGGAGAAGGGGAAGGGGGAAGGGAAAGGGGGAAGCCCGTTGCTATGACGCAGCAGATATCTGTTCGCTGCGAGGTGCTTTTCTAATTCAAATAAAACGACGTCGTATAGAACACCTGGCCACTGTGAGCGGCACTGGAAAGTCTGGCTTTTGTCCTTGGTGTCGTCAAGTATTTCAGGGGAGGGAGGGAGGGAGGGAGGGAGGGAGGGAGGGACGGACGGACGGACGGACGGAGGGAGGAGGGGAGGGAGGAAGGGATAGACACATGAATGTGTAGATGGAAGGATGGCTGGATGGATAAATGGATAATGGCTGGATGGATAAATGGATGATGGATGGATGGATGGATGGAAGGACGGACGGACGGATGGGTTCATGGATGTGAGGGGTAGATGGAAGGATGAATGATGGATAAATGGATGATGGATGGATAGAAGGATGGCTGATGGATAAATGGATTATGAATGGATGGACGGACGGACGGACGGACGGATGGACTCATGGATGTGAGGGGTAGATGGAAGGATGGCTGGCTGAATAAATGGATGATGGATGGATAGAAGGATGACTGGATGGATAAATGGATGATGGATGGATAGACGGACGGACTGATGGACTCAGGGATGTGAGGGGTAGATGGAAGGATGAATGGATGGATAAATGAATGATGGATGGATAGAAGGATGGATGGATGGATAAATGGATGGATGGACGGACAGACGGACGGATGGACTCATGGACTCGAGGGGTAGATGGAAGGATGAATGGATGGATAAATGAATGATGGATGGATAGAAGGATGGGTGGCTAGAGGGATGGATGGATATATGGATGGATGGATGGACAGAAGGATGGATGGATGGATAAATGGATGGATGGATAAATGGATGGATGGATAAATGGATGGATGGATGGCTAGAGGGATGGATGAATAAATGGATGGATGGATAGAAGGATGGATGCGGCTTTACGACCGATCAAAGACGGCTATGTAAGGCCATTGACTCCACAGCTTTTGTCATTCACCTTTCCCGAATCACGAAGGAAGATGCATTGAATCTATTCTTACTCCCAGCAACAGTGGGTGAAGGGGTGGATGGATGAGTGGGTGTGTGGGTGTGTGGAGGGATGGGTGGGTGTGTGGATAGGTGGGTGTGTGGGTAGGTGGGTGTGTGGGTAGGTGGGTGTGTGGGTGTGTGGAGGGATGGGTGGGTGTGTGGGTAGGTGGGTGTGTGGATGGATGGGTGGGTGTGTGGAAGGGTGTGTGTGTGGGTGGATGGGTGTGTGAGTGGGTGAAGGGGTGGATGGATGAGTGGGTGTGTGGGTAGGTGGGTGTGTGGATGGATGGGTGGGTGTGTGGAAGGGTGTGTGTGTGGGTGGATGGGTGTGTGGGTGTGTGGGTGGGATATAAAAGTATTTTAAAATGCGCCTCCGCATGGTTTGAAAATAAACATCACACTGTGGGTCTTCCAATCTACATTTTTGCCATATATTTAAGTCATAGAATTCATTCGCGGCTTGAGGGGAGGAGGGGGAGAAAATGGTTGTTTGACAAAATAAGTTTGTGGGTGAATTCTTTAGATTGAGGTTGACAACCGAGAGGCTTGTGGCAAGACTTCACGCTCCAGAAGACGAAAGCTGAGTGTTGCGTATCCGTTTGAATGGCACACGAGTGTAGACTGCTTCCTGGGTTGGTCACGGGACCTCATGACCAGTTGATTGCGGCACAGGAGTTTGACTCTGTCTTCTCAGGTGGCCTGCACTCGCCCACATCTTATTGACAGGACCCTGGCAGCCTCTCTGGCCTGCATTGCCCACATCTTATTGACAGGAAGCTGGCAGCCTCTCTGGCCTGCATTGCCCACATCTTATTGACAGGACCCTGGCAGCCTCTCTGGCCTGCACTCGCCCACATCTTATTGACAGGACCCTGGCAGCCTCTCTGGCCTGCATTGCCCACATCTTATTGACAGGACCCTGGCAGCCTCTCTGGCCTGCACTCGCCCACATCTTATTGACAGGACCCTGGTAGCCTCTCTGGCCGTCTGAGGCCACGCCTGGCCGAGCTACTGGGGAGGCCACCGAGAGAGAGGCCATCAAGAAAGGGCAGGGGGGGGGTCATCGAGATAGGGGCCATCGAGAAGAGGGGGCCATCAAGAGGAGGGGCCATCGAGATGGGGGCCATCGAGAAAGGGTAGGGGGGTCATCGAGATAGGGGCCATCGAGAAAGGGTAGGGGGGTCATCGAGATAGGGGCCATCGAGAAAGGGTAGGGGGGTCATCGAGATAGGGGCCATCGAGAAGGGGGACATCAAGAAGGGGGACATCGAGAAGGGGGCCATCAAGAAGGGGGACATCAAGAAGGGGGCCATCAAGAAGGGGGACATCAAGAAGGGGGACATCAAGAAGGGGGACATCAAGAAGGTGGACATCAAGAAGGGGGCCATCAAGAAGGGGGACATCAAGAAGGGGGCCATCAAGAAGGGGGACATCAAGAAGGGGGCCATCAAGACGGGGGCCATTAAGAAGGGGGCCATCAAGAAGGGGGACATCGAGAAGGGGGACATCAAGAAGGGGGACATCAAGAAGGGGGACATCAAGAAGGGGGACATCAAGAAGGGGGCCATCAAGAAGGGGGACATCAAGACGGGGGCCATCAAGAAGGGGGACATCAAGAAGGGGGACATCGAGAGAAGGGACATCAAGAAGGGGGCCATCAAGAAGGGGGCCATCAAGAAGGGGGTCATCAAGACGGGGGCCATCAAGAAGGGGGACATCAAGAAGGGGGCCATCAAGAAGGGGGTCATCAAGACGGGGGTCATGAAGAAGGGGGCCATCAAGAAGGGGGTCATCAAGACGGGGGCCATGAAGAAGGGGGCCATCAAGAAGGGGGCCATCAAGAGGGGGGACATCAAGAAGGGGGACATCAAGAAGGGAGACATCGAGATGGTTGGGGGGGGGGGGGGGGCATCTCGAGAGGGGGGACATCGAGAAGAGGGGCATCTCGAGAGGGGGGACATCGAGATGGTTGGTGGGGGGGGCCATCTCGAGAGGGGAGACATCGAGATGGTTGGTGGGGGGGCATCTCGAGAGGGGGGACATCGAGAAGGGGGCATCTCGAGAGGGGGGACATCGAGATGGTTGGTGGGGGGGGCATCTCGAGAGGGTGGACATCGAGATGGTTGGTGGGGGGGCATCTCGAGAGGGGGGACATCGAGAAGGGGGCATCTCGAGAGGGGGGACATCGAGAAGGGGGGCATCTCGAGAGGGGGGACATCGAGAATGGGGGCATCTCGAGAGGGGGGACATCGAGAATGGGGGCATCTCGAGAGGGTGGACATCGAGAAGGGGGGCATCTCGAGAGGGGAGACATCGAGATGGTGGGGGGGGGGCATCTCGAGAGGGGGGACATCGAGAAGGGGGCATCTCGAGAGGGGGGACATCGAGAAGGGGGGCATCTCGAGAGGGGGACATCGAGAAGGGGGGCATCTCGAGAGGGGGGACATCGAGATGGTTGGGGGGGGGGCATCTCGAGAGGGGAGACATCGAGAATGGGGGCATCTCGAGAGGGGGGACATCGAGATGGTTGGG
>JAWQFJ010016525.1:0-18275 GCA_034096865.1 Theodoxus fluviatilis | reverse complement strand
CTCTGTCTCTCTCTCTCTGTCTCTGTCTCTCTCTCTGTCTCTCTCTCTGTATCTCTCTTTCTCTCTCTCTCTCTCTCTCTCTCTCTCTCTCTCTCTCTCTCTCTCTCTTACCACATTTGAATATTTTGCCTCAAGGGCTGAATGTAAGTAAGAAAGGCAATACTGCCTAATTCACTACCCTTGTAAAATAAAGTTCGTTCGTTCGTTCTGTCTGTCCTGACTTAAGCGCAACAACTTGGTACTGGTAGTCTGTTGGCTTGGCCTAATGGCAGTGAATCGATAATAAACTTGGCAGAAATAGACCTTAAGTATCCTAAAATGTACAAGACCACTCAAATTTCATGAACTATCATCCATTTTTATACAATTTACAGTGCAAAATATGAAGCGAGGGAGTTTACAGAAAAGAACGTTATAATTCCTTTACAAACACGTAGTAACGTCAGTTGCCAAATGAATGGCTCAGATGGTAAAGCGCTGGACAATTGTAACGTTAGGTCATGCGTGAACGGATTCGAATCCGCGCTGAAACTTTTTTCGAACCCGACCTGTTTTTTGTGTTTTTGTGTGTGTTTCCCCCCCCCCCCCCCTCTTTTCTCAAGAGATTGCGGGTTCGAACCCAATCTTTTTTTGTTGTTGTGCCGAAACCTGGAGGTTCAGCGCCAGCGGTTTTTATCTGTCTGTCTGTCCCGACTTCACGGCTGATTTCTCAAAAACTACTGGACGGATTTCCTTGACATTTTGCACACTAACTGGAAGTTAGGTCCGATTGAATGTATCAAATTTTCAGAATCGAGGTTTGAAAAAAGTTACTTTTTACGACATACATTGCAAAGAAAACGCTACAACAGAGTCCAAATGCAAAATGCGTGACGTAATCATTTGACGTGGAATAACGTGACGTAATTTCGAGGAGATTTTCGAGGAGGATTAATTTCGAGAACATTGGTGAAGGAGAAAGAATGATTTTTTACGATGCGG
Organism: Theodoxus fluviatilis; assembly: GCA_034096865.1. Taxonomy (NCBI): domain Eukaryota; kingdom Metazoa; phylum Mollusca; class Gastropoda; order Cycloneritida; family Neritidae; genus Theodoxus; species Theodoxus fluviatilis. The sequence continues at coordinate 17,294 of JAWQFJ010016525.1, read as the reverse complement.
GTCGTTTCGTATCCTGGACGTTTCGTACCTAGTTCAGAAGCTATGATGAGTGACATTGTCGCAATAAGAAAATTGCGCTAAGACCCTATAGAAGGCAACACATTACGATGGGGCGTTCAAAAGGCTTCACGGCCTATATATAGCCTCTCAACTACTACTACTACTACTACTACTACTACTACTACTACTACTACTACTACTACTACTATGAATACATACTACTCATGTCCCTCCAGGTTTACTGGAGGTCCTACAGACTTTTTGATTAATAATTGCTTTACAAACACGTAGTACCGTCAGTTGCCGAATGGCTCAGATGGTTAAAGCGTTGGACTATTGTAACGTTAGGTCATGTGTGAACGGGTTCGAATCCGCGCTAAAACTTTTTTTCCCCTCTTTTTTCGAGAGGTTGCTGGTTCGAACCCGACCTGTTTTATTGGGGGTTTTTGTGTGTTTTTTCCCTCTCTTTTCTCGAGAGGTTGCGGGTTCGAACCCGATCTCTTTTTTTTTGTGCCAAAACCTGGAGGTTCAGCGCCAGCGGTTTTTATTTCTCCTAAACATCATATCCACCCCTTTTCTGCTTTCTAAGCCCCAGATCATTTCACACCCTGCCTTTCCAGTGTGACCTGGAGGAGTTCCTGACTTCAAAAGCTTGCCAAACAAGCATCAAGAAGCAGTCAGACTCTTAATTAGTTATCAGATGTCGGACCTCCATTTTTGGTTTGTCTTACCCCAGCGCTTTATTGCCCCTTTCCAGTGACCTTTCTACATCTCTTCTGAAACATTTTGTTTTATTATAAATCTTTATTAACTCTGCCAAGGAGGTGATGTTTTTGCCTGGGTTAGTTAATTGGTTGTTTGGCAAAATAACTCCGAAAGTTCAAAATGGATTCTGATGAAATTTGATGCAAGGTCTGGGTATCACCGACGGAACAATTCATTAAATTTAGGAGGTTATCTGTCATCATGTGTTGAAATGACAACTATAGAGAGAACTTTTATCGCCGAGGCAGTTGTTCGGCATTTGTGATGCAAGCCGTCATATGCATTCCACACTCAGAGTCCGATAGCAGACACTAAAAAGTAAACTGAAATGTAGCATCAGGCATTGCCAGCAGAACACGCTGCCTGAATTATACAGGCCATGGAAATGGTTCTGTGATATCTTCACCACTGCGGCTGGCCCCATGTGGGTTCGGGGTAAGAATCGACCCACCGCTTCTCCCTACTCGATTCGTAAGAGGCGAATAACTAGGGACACCGTGACTGGATTACGTTTACTCTAAACTGTTCTAGTGATCTTCGTGCTTGATGGCCTTACATAGCCTACAAAGGCTGATAGGCCGTAAAACACCATCCATCCATCCGTCCATCCATCTGTCCATCCATCTGTCCATCCATCTGTCCATCCATCCATCCATCCATCCATCCATCCGTCCATCCATCTGTCCATCCACTGTGGCTGCCTTGATGGAGGTTTGCACTCTCTGAGTGCTCTGTACTTTGGTTTTAATTACAGAAATAAAATTGTGCAAACCAAAATCATTTGCATAATATGGATAAACATCAGTATTTCACGACTTGCTTATTTAAACATGCAATATAAGACAAAGATTGGAAATAATGAAGAGGGGGTAAATGGGTGTATGGGGGATAAAGAATGCTTATACTTCTTGTCTGCAGCAAGAGAGCATGGCGGATGCATGCCACTACTGCTGGAGGAAGTTTGGACTGCTAGATGGGTGTATGGGGGATAAAGAATGCTTGTCCGTCTCTCTGCAGCAAGAGAGCATGGCGGATGCATGCCACTACTGCCGGAGGAAGTTTGGACTGCTGAGGACCAAGTGCTGCTGCAGGGTGTGTGGACTGGCTGTGTGTAGAAGCTGCACCGACAAGGACCTCCTCGTCTACATCCCTGATGACCTGCCAGAAGACCAGCCTCCGCAGCCAAGGCTAGCCATCATCAGAATTCAGGGGGTGAGTCCATTTGAAGAAGAAGAAGAAGAAGAAGAAGAAGAAGAAGAAGAAGATGAAGAAGAAGAAGAAGAAGAAGAAGAAGAAGAAGAAGAAGAAGAAGAAGAAGAAGAAGAAGAAGAAGAAGAAGAAGAAGAAGAAGAAGAAGAAGAAGAAGAAGAAGAAGAAGAAGAAGAAGAAGAAGAAGAAGGAGGAGGAGGAGGAGGAGGAGGAGGAAAGGAGGAGGAGGAAAGGAGGAGGAGGAGGAGGGGGGAAGGAGGAGGAGCAGTAGCAGCAGCAGCAGCAGCAGCAGCAGCTTATCTCTATAGCACTGTTGTAAACATCTAGAAGCTCACAGAGCTTTCCATAACACAAATCCATGTACAAAGATAAAAGACAAGGTTACATCCAACTATGTGCATAAAGAATTAATGACATTTATGAAAACAAAGGGAAGGTAAACCGATGAAAAGACTAAAACATGTCCATCATCATGTTGACATATCTGGATTGGGTTGATGATGATGAGGATGATATGAGGATGATAATGATAACGATAGTACTGTACTTTTGTCATGTAAATTTCTATAACTAAAACCATATGCACCTTCTCACATCTCTTTGTCTGAAAACTGTACTGTGATTCTTACATTGTAGGTCCTGCTAAGGTTTTATTCACTGTTCCTCTATAGAAATAATACCATATTTGATCATCATTCAGGCTCCTGTGGTGGAACCCGAGTCGAGCCTGAGTCTGAGAGTCTGCGGCAGCTGTCGGGATATCCTCATAGATCGGCAGCTGGCGGCACTGGAGAGGGAGGAAGTGGTGGGTGAGGATTTCCTCTCCTGCCTGCAGAACCTCCACCTGCGCTTCTCTCGCATCAAGGACAAAGTGAAGCAGCAGCTGCCAGAGGTAGGAAGCTCACAGGCTGAGGTAGAGCCTTGACTAGAGGCGGGCTTCCCAGAGGGAATCACAACACATCGTACATGATCCTTTCATTGGAACAGAGGTGTGTTTCATTCCAGAAAGTTGTTGTAAAAGTTCAGAGATAGTCGCTCACAACGAGCACCTGCATAGACGGGTTCAATGAGGAGAAAGGTTTTAAGCTTTGTGAGCGCTCTTCGTGAGCATTCATCTCTGAACGTTTCTTTGATGCCTTTTGAAATGAAATGCACCTTTGGTCAAGCAAGGGGATCGCGGATGATGCATTAGGATTGCCTCTAAGAAAGCTGTCTCAGGTGTGGCCCCTTCGAGAGTGTCAGGAAGTTTTGAGGGCAGAAACACTTGTTGACAGGGTCTTGTCGCAACAAAAAAACATGTGTCTAAACATAGAGTGTTCATCAACACTTTCATTGGATGATATAAATAGATCTAATGTCATTTTTGCACCAAAAGTTTGTTGATCCATGCTGATTGGACAGTTGGTTCGCACCTTTCTAGGATTAGATCACAGAGGTGTCCCAGGTTTATTCACATCGACAGAGTTTTCCCAATATATCTTTCTACAGGGGACAATTTTTGTTACAAAAAACGTGTGTCCAAATATAAAACAGACGTTGATCTATGGTCAGATAAAAAAAATTCCAGGTCAATTGAAATGACAAGAAGCATTCTATTTGTAGATCGATGAATGCACTGTGTAGGTCGAGTGTCACTTGTAGGGTTTTCCTGATCTATTCATAGATCGATGAACATCTATGTTTAGACACATGTTTTTAGTTGCGTCAGGGCTCCTTCTCTGAAGACCATCTTTTTGTCTTCCGCCATCAGGAGTTTCTTGCCACAGGCTGTGGTGGATATGTCACCTGCTGCTATAGATGCTCTGAACAGTTACAGTGGTAGGCATAGTTGCAGTTGCAAAAGGCACTATCAAATATTAAAGATATTAAAATATTAAAATATCAATACTAAAGATATTGTATGGGCTCCTGAGAGGAAGCGGTCGAGGTGTGAGGTACTCCATCTGAAATGCTGCAAGGAGGATGGGACTGTCAGGTGCCCCCAGTCGAAGTGGGGTGTAGAGGCTTCATAGCACACCCAACAACCCAGTATTTTATGCAGTAACCCTCACGCTTCAAAAGGGTCATTGGGCAACTCCAGCAGACAGCCGAGGCAGCGTTCTTGTGGATCTGGCACAAGAGCCAATGCCCTAGGAGGCCTTTAGTTCTGCCCCAAACCGATATACCCAGTGGCATTTGCTGCAAGGGGCCGCCCATGTCCGAGCTACTGAAGTAGGCCCCGAAAGTTCCATGGACATGGGTTCCAGCTAAGGAGGGGGGGTATCATGCAGCAGCTGCCGTATGTGTATTTCAAAGAGGTCATGAGAAAATGTAGAGTCAAGTAGAACTGCATGGTGCCTGGAGGACATGAGGAGCCAGAGGAAGGTTGAAACAACTTCTTCTGAGTCCTGAGAGTTTGTGGAGGGTGGAGCACAGACTGCCAAACCAGTGGGACTCATTGGCCACTTAATAAACTTCATGAAGTTACGTTGGTGTGGGGTGAGCGACCACCCCCCACCCCCCCCCCCTGTGGATTGGCCATTCCAATCTGACCCACTCCTGTTTGTTGTGGTAGGAGCTTTGCCAGAGTGCCATGCCTGCCAGTGCTGGCTCACCATGCAGCACATTCTGGTGGAGTGTCCCCTACTTGCACATTTATGGAGTGGGTTAAACAGTCTTTCAGAAATGTTTTAAAATTCCTTTGCAGTGATTAGATTTATGAAAAATTATGTTTTACTGTCATCTTTGAGTCCTGCTATGTCTTCATTATTATTTGATATTTCTCTGTTCACCTCTATTGAGGTAATCTTCTACATCAACATTTTTATCTATATATATAGTATAATTATATATTTTTAATTAAAGCTGTGGCAGTATACAGTCTACATGGCTGATACACCCTTAAACTCCATCCGTCCATCCATCTATTGGCCACTTCAGATGATGTTCCTAAGCCATCTGACCTACCAACACACTACCATTGTCTCTCAAGGCAGATGGTGGTCTACTACTGCAGCTTTTCTACTGGCTGCTGTAGAAAGGGAAGGAGGAAAAGGACCAGTATTTAGTAGTAGTGGTGGTGGCAGTGGTAGTCGTAATAACAGCAGTAGTTGTTGTTGATGTTGTTATTACCTGAATGAGTTGCTTTGTTTCCCAGTACCAGGAGATAGTGAAGGACCTCAATGACTGTAGACTGAAAAGTATTTATGTGATGAGTCATTACCAAAATGAGTTGCTTTGTTTTCCAGTACCAGGTGTTTTAATTGACTTTGCTATTTAGGCTGAAAAGTCTATATGTGCTGAGTCACTACCTAAAGGAGTTGCTTTGTTTCCCAGTACCATGTGTTGTAGCTGACATCACTACTGTAGGCTGAAAAGTCTTTATGTGACGAGTCATTACCTAAATGAGTTGCTTTGTTTCCCAGTACCAGGAGATAGTGGACTCTCTGGAAGACAACTCCAGGGGATCCTCAGGTGCAGATCCCCAGAAGAGCAACATCAAACTGCTTGCCAAAGCTCAGGTAATACCGCCAACTTTTTGCAACAGTCGGATCTGTAGAACTTGCAAGGCTTGCTTTGAATCTCCACCTGGCAAACCAGGGGGCGTGTTGCATATGCTAGGAACTTGCAAGACCTTGGGAGAAATAGGCTGGTGTCAACATGTGTCAACATGATGAAAGCAGATGTAAAGGCAGTCAAATGTTTTACTCATGTTGACACAGTTCTACTGTTTGCCAGCTAGGTTGACTGAGCAATGTGCCCCTTGACCATACTAGAGCATGGACTTGTTGCACTCTATTTTCAACTTTGATCCACCCCCAAAGAAGTTGGAATTGCAAGGGGGGAAAATGGATTATGCTTAGCTCTATGAGATATACTTAGCTTTTACAATAGTAAATTGTGGAATTGCTTGTTGTATGATCTCTGCCCAAAAATTGTTTTGTGAGCAGCACACATTACACCTCTTTGGTGGCTCTTGTTAAACGAAATCAATATTCTTATGATAGATTATTTTGCATAAAGCCATTTTGCCATTGCTCTGCAGGGTGATCTAGCAGACTACTTGGCAGAGCTGGCCATTAGTATTCAACTGCTGAAGAAACTGGACCCAAAGACTGGAACACAGACTCAACTGCTGAAGAACTACATCCAGGTAGAATTTTTGGCAAAGCTTTCAAAGACAGGCCACACTAGTGGACTCATCCAAGGAGAGGGGTATGAGAAAGACAGCCAAGCTGGTGGGCCACACATGCTGGCTGGCCATAACTGATTGTGTTTTTAAGAAGTTTTTCTTAAGTCTTCAGATTCTTCTATCATTGTGTGTTAATAACTGCAAATTTACTGCAAAGTAACTGACCAAGATCACTTGCCTATCAGATTCTTTGGCCTGCCAGCTTTGGCTGTCTTTCCCATACCCCTCTCCTTGGAGGAGTCCACGTGTGGCCTGCCAGCTTTGGCTGTCTTTCCCATACCCCTCTCCTTGGAGGAGTCCACTAGTGTGGCCTGCCAGCTTGGCTGTCTTTCCCATACCCCTCTCCTTGGAGGAGTCCACGTGTGGCCTGCCCGCTTGGCTGTCTTTCCCATACCCCTCTCCTTGGAGGCGTCCACTGGTGTGGCCTCGCTTGGCTGTCTTTCCCATACCCCTCTCCTTGGAGGCGTCCACTGGTGTGGCCTGGCGTCACTGCCTCTCCCATACCCCTCTCCTTGGAGGAGTCCACTAGTGTGACCTCCCAGCTTGGCTGTCTTTCCCATACCCCTCTCCTTGGAGGAGTCCACTAGTGTGGCCTGCCAGCTTTGGCTGTCTTTCCCATACCCCTCTCCTTGGAGGAGTCCACTAGTGTGGCCTGCCAGCTTTGGCTGTCTTTCCCATACCCCTCTCCTTGGAGGAGTCCACGTGTGGCCTGCCAGCTTGGCTGTCTTTCCCACACCCCTCTCCTTGGAGGAGTCCACTAGTGTGACCTCCCAGCTTGGCTGTCTTTCCCATACCCCTCTTTAAAAAAAGAAAAGGTAAAGGTGTGGTTTTATATAGTGACTTACACCCTTTGTCTGGGTCTCAAACCGCTTTACACTTTACCCCCTGATCACTGGGCATCTTGATCAATCCTCACTGGTCCCTCACAACAAACATAGTGACAGACATTTAAGATGCACAGTCAGGTACCAGCACCAACTCCGCTCCCTGGGGAGTATTCCAACCCGATGCTGGCGCTTGGCCGCATACAAGGGTTAATCGCACTACGTTTTGCCAACATTGCTCTCATAGGTACCCGGTTTTACTCCTGGGTGGGGAGAAGCAATGCAAGTTAAGCATCTTGCTCAAGGATGCAACTCTGGGAACCGCACAGCTTCGAACGCCGTACCCACTGGCCGCAAGCGACTGTAGGTCCAGCGCGCTAACCAATCGGCCACAGAGGCCCCCCTTGGAGGAGTCCACTAGTGTGACCTCCCAGCTTTGGCTGTCTTTCCCATACCCCTCTCCTTGGAGGAGTCCACTAGTGTGGCCTGCCAGCTTTGGCTGTCTTTCCCATACCCCTCTCCTTGGAGGAGTCCACTAGTGTGGCCTCCCAGCTTGGCTGTCTTTCCCATACCCCTCTCCTTGGAGGAGTCCACTAGTGTGGCCTGCCAGCTTTGGCTGTCTTTCCCATACCCCTCTCCTTGGAGGAGTCCACTAGTGTGGCCTCCCAGCTTTGGCTGTCTTTCCCATACCCCTCTCCTTGGAGGAGTCCACGTGTGGCCTGCAAGCTTTGGCTGTCTTTCCCATACCCCTCTCCTTGGAGGAGTCCACTAGTGTGACCTCCCAGCTTGGCTGTCTTTCCCATACCCCTCTCCTTGGAGGAGTCCACTAGTGTGACCTCCCAACTTGGCTGTCTTTCCCATACCCCTCTCCTTGGAGGAGTCCACTAGTGTGACCTCCCAGCTTGGCTGTCTTTCCCATACCCCTCTCCTTGGAGGAGTCCACTAGTGTGACCTCCCAACTTGGCTGTCTTTCCCATACCCCTCTCCTTGGAGGAGTCCACTAGTGTGGCCAGTCTCTGGAAGCTTTTAAAGATTTTAAAAATAAATGCAAATGGAATTGTGTTTTGTTTTACCCAGCTGTTGCCTCTCATTGTCACCTTTTCCGTATTGAAAGTGAAACACTTGTCTGTTGCAATATGAAAAAAACAAAAACTGGTATTAGTTCTATGATTAAAAAATTAATCTTCATTTGTGCAATTATTGTCCCTTCCTTGGCTTTGAATTATATATCTAATTCATAAGATCTGTTTGCCTCCAAGAACACATTGTATAATATGAGTTGCCTCAATTTCCAGGCTTTCATATGTTTAATCTTGTTTGCATTTATGTTGTAGTGTGAATGCATGTGCAAAAAGGCTGAATGCAAGACAGACATTTCTGCCTAATTTATTACACATGTTAAGGACAGCTTTAACCCCCAAATCAAGAATTTTCCTGAAAATCTATGAACAGTGACTTTTTAGCACTTGTTGCATCACCAGCATCTCATTTATCCCCCATTCAGGTGTCTAGTTAGTATCTCACTGAGAAATATTTTGACAACTTTGTTTTCTTTCAGTAGTGTTAAATTATAACTCTTCATTTGTATGCATGATATATATATATATATATATATATCACAATTAGAATTGCTACTCCAGGAGCCAAATCTCAGAGAAAAAAGAAAGAACTTTTCACACCTGGTGGAAAGGAAGATGAGGCTGCATACCATTCTGCAAGCTTTGGTGATAACAAATGAGTGAGCAGTTTAACCAGTTGATGAGGTATAACTATAAAATGAGTTTTCTCAATGTAGTTTTTTTAAACCTTTGTCATCAATCTTTGGAACTCATTTTCTCAACAACCAGTCATCCAATCCCTTTGAAATTTTACTTCTAGGCTGGGGAGATGCATGAAATGCTTTTCCGCTTCAAATATTGAAAAATTCAAAATGTGTTTGGAGATGAATGTACAATTGTTTCCTTTTCTTGCTGGAAAGCTTATTAAAATCAGGTGCTGACTTAGAAAATTAGCAATTCCTTGTGAAATAGTCAGAAATGTTTTACCTTAGTTTGTCAGGATTAGCAAGGCACAAGTTATACATTGTGCAAATTTCAAACAGAGATCTTGACAAGTGAAGGAGAACCCTACACCAAAGAATTGTTGCTTTATTTCGAATAAGCCATATTAATCACATGACCTTGCCAAAGAGTTTTTCGCATGGAATTCTATTGTCCATGGGGGTCTTCATCACAGTGTAGAAAGTCAGATTCCTGGGTGTTTCATGAACAATTTTGGTCTTGGGTCTTAAAGCTGTCCTTAAGAAAACAGTAAAATGGATTCAGTTTATTCAAGAAGGATACCAGACTTCAAGGGCAAGCTTTGAGTATTCTACATGTGTTTGGTGTCTACTGTACGCTTTCTCTCTGGGTAACAGGCTTGTGAACTTTGATTTTCAGAGCAATTGCAGCTTCTACCTGGACAACGTGTTCATGTACCGTTTAGTGAGACGGAAATGGAGTGATGTCTGTCCCCCAGATTTGATGGCATTCATCCAGAACGCTATTGACAAAAACGTGAGTTCTCGCCTATATGGCTCCCCTTAGATTGGGAGTAAGAATGACCTTCTGTGTCTCCCTCTGTGATTTATAAAAGACAAATGAATTGGGAAATTGTTAATTACTTGCCCTCTCTTTAATCAGTTGTAGTGATTTTTGTGATCAAGGGTCTTACATAGCAAACAAAGGCTGATAGACTGAAAAACTTCATCATCATCATCACCATCACCATCATCATCATCATCATCATCATCATCATGCTCATTTGTTTATTAGAATTGATATGGGTATAGGGAGAGCTTGTCTATTTGCTAGGCAGAGATATTGACAAATCATGGCTTAGTTTCTGGATCAAAACATGTCAAAACTTGTAAGATTGCACTTACTTCTCAGCGGGGCATTAACTTAGCGTAGGATTGGCGGTATGAAGTGCTTCAGAAGATTGCCCTCAAAGCATAAGTGCCTCTGCATATCTGCTGAAGAGGGAGGTGTCAGAGGTGCACACCCCAAGTCGCTAATCAATTAGCAAAGTTAATTAAAGGGAATCAGAAAAGAGTTTACCACAACAACAACAACATATTTTGGGGGGTAAGCAATCACTGTAGTCGTAGAGGAGGTAACAGCAATATTGGGAGGAAAAAGCAGACAGGGTCTTGGTTTGGAAATGGATTTAATACAAGAATTGACTGGGTTGTGTGTGTGTGTGTGTGTGTGTGTGTGTGTGTGTGTGTGTGTGTGTGTATGTGTGTGTGTGTGTGTGTGTGTGTGTGTGTGTGTGTGTGTGTGTGTGTGTATGACAGTGTGATTACAGCGATTACTTAAAAAAACCAACCCCCCAGCCCCCCCCCAAAAGCTAGCATATCATAGTTCTGGGGAATTCACTTAGTCTGCTCACCCTGTTCTAGGGAAATTTTGGACTGGCAGTTATACTTATCACAGCTATTTACATCTGCCATGCTTGATAAACCTGTGTCAAGCATTGTGTTTGAACACCTGCTTGGCACACCTGTTGATTGGCTTTGCAGGCCATCATCTCTACACACCTGTACCTGCTGCAGCTGGGCTATGAGACCATGCACCTGAGTGGCAAATATGGACTGCCTGTCATCCTGCCCACCGTCATTGCTCCTGTAGAGGAGGTGGGTGCTGTGGAGGTGTCCATGAGCCTACATTTCTTATTATTTTAACTCTTAAGATCCTCTACCGCCCATTAACACCCACCCTGCTCAATCCTGTACCACCCATTACTGCCCACCCTGCTCAGTCCTGTACCACCCACTACCGCCCACCCTGCTCATTCCTGTATCACCCATTACCACCCACCCTGCTCAATCCTGTACCACCCATTACCGCCCACCCTGCTCAATCCTGTACCACCCATAGCCACCCACCCTGCTCAATCCTGTACCACCCATTACCGCCCACCCTGCTCAATCCTGTACCATCCATTACCGCCCACCCTGCTCAATCCTGTACCACCCATTACCGCCCACCCTGCTCAATCCTGTACCACCCATAGCCACCCACCCTGCTCAGTCCTGTACCACCCATTACCGCCCACCCTGCTCAATCCTGTATCACCCATAGCCAACCACCCTGCTCAATCCTGTACCACCCATAGCCACCCACCCTGCTCAATCCTGTACCACCCATTACCGCCCACCCTGCTCAATCCTGTACCACCCATAGCCACCCACCCTGCTCAGTCGTGTACCACCCATTACCGCCCACCCTGCTCAATCCTGTACCACCCATTATTGCCCACCCTGCTCAATCCTGTATCACCCATTACCGCCCACCCTGCTCAATCCTGTACCACCCATTACCGCCCACCCTGCTCAATCCTGTACCACACATAGCCACCCACCCTGCTCAATCCTGTACCACCCATTACCGCCCACCCTGCTCAATCCTGTACCATCCATTACCGCCCACCCTGCTCAATCCTGTACCACCCATTACCGCCCACCCTGCTCAATCCTGTACCACCCATAGCCGCCCACCCTGCTCAATCCTGTACCACCCATAGCCACCCACCCTGCTCAATCCTGTACCACCCATTACCGCCCACCCTGCTCAATCCTGTATCACCCATAGCCACCCACCCTGCTCAATCCTGTACCACCCATTACCGCCCACCCTGCTCAATCCTTTACCGCCCATAGCCGCCCACCCCACATGGCTGTTACTTGACTGAGTTTTTTCTATAAATTGCATAATCCTTACAGGACTGGGGAATGAAACACGTGAATGACTTACAGGACCTTAAGAGTTAATGTCCTTGCTCTCAAGATTTGTTGATGGTGATTGTGTGTGTGTGTGTGTGTGTGTGTGTGTGTGTGTGTGTGTGTGTGTGTGTGTGTGTTTGTGTGTGTGTGTGTGTGTGTGTGATCATTTTGTGTTGCCTCAATTTATATATTATAATTATTAACTGGTCATACACACTGAATTTGTTTGTTTGTTTGTTTGCTTGCTTTTATTTTTTTACATGCCTCAGTTGTGAGTGAATGTGATATGTTGTCAACTCTTTTCAATTGACAGTGAAATGGTGTGTGTTTACTGATTGTTTACTCTTAAAGCTCTTTACTTTATCTCCCAAAATATTGCTAACTAGTTCCTTTTGTGTGTTTAGAAACTAACCCACCTCCTGGACATTTCCCAAAGTATTTTTTCTTTGCAGACTCATTTTTCCAGTGGACTTCCTTATCATATTGAGATATAAATTTTGCAATCTCTAGATTCATCCAGAGATATGAGAATGATACTGAACTCTTGCCATAGGGTCTGGTATCACAATGGCAGGACTGCATAGTTAGGATTTACATGCTAATGCAGTCGCATAGGGAGTTAGCTGATTGGCCGCTTAGCCTCACTGTTTGTCAATGAGAACTCCTCATTTTTGTATTAAGTGGTATCAAGTGGTATGAATTTGCAGAAACTCCAAACAAAACATTTTTAGTTACCTGTATATAACATTTTATTCATCAAATGGTCATGTAATGTCTTGGTATCTGTGGAAAAATCTTGACATATGGGTCAAAGACCACACCAGTCAGGTGCAAACTGCCTGGATTCCAAAGTCTTAACACTGGCTGCTACTCTGTGCTGACAGCTGGTGAAGGGGGAGGTGAAGACCTGTCTGGCCAGGGATGGGGAGTCTTGGGAGGAACACCAGAACCTCACCCAGAGCATCCTCAAGTCCCAGCTCAAGGTGAGAAATAGATTATAGAATAGCCCTTGGCCCTCTTGTTTCTCTGAGCTGTTAAAGGTGTTCCAAGCCCGTTATCCACCCCAGCACACCTGCAGTATCCTTATGTCCCAGGTCAAGGTGAGAAATGGAGCTAGCTAAGCTTGTGTTACTTTCAGCTGTTAAAGGTGCTCCAAGCCCTTTTCCACAACACTAGGGGGAGAGAAAATATAAACATTAACCATCTTATCACTTTCAGCTGTTTAAAGTGCCCTGAATTCCTCCTGTCCCTCCAAAAACGACAACACCAACTAACAAAAACATTTTCCCTATACATGTCCCAGCTCAAGGTGAGAACTAGAGCAAACTTTTGCCATTGTGTTACTTTTGGCTGTTAAAGGTGCTCTAAGTCTAAGCCCAGCACACCCACAGTATCCCCATGTCTCAGGTGAGAAATATAGCAGCCATTTGCCCCATTGTCCCTTTCAGCTGTAAAAGGTGCATTATGCCCTTTTCCTCAATACACAGGTAAGATGTAGTAAAGACTTTTACCATCTTATCACCTTCAGCTCACATTTTCCTAATGTCTCAGCTCAAAATGAGAGACAGTGTAGACTGACTTTCTTGCAACCTTTAAACTGTGGAAGATGGTACATGTCTTTCTGTGATTTTACCAAATACACCCAATCTATCCTGAGAGCACAGAAAGTAAATTGTACCATATTGAGAAGAAACATACTCAGTGACCTTTCGGTTAGTGCCTGAAATGCTCTACCAGCTGAGCTACTGTGGTCCATGTTGTATTCTCCTGTCTACACTGCCCTGTCGCAACAGCTGCATTCATGACCTCCATTTGCTTCTCCATGTTTTCTGATGGAAAGTTGTTTTAAATGCCATGAATGTATGATTATTTCATCTGTTTCTTTGGAAACTTATCTGCTGTTGCAAAAGGTAAACCTCTCAAAAGTCACACAGTAAAATCTTTGCTGACACACATTTGCTTTCATAGGGACACAAGCTGATTCGGCCTTCCAAACGTCAGCTGGAGAAGAAAGGGGCAGAGCACGTTGCAGAGGTCATGAATTTCCGCACGCGCCAGGTCATCTCACAGATCACCCTGCAGCTGCAGCTCAAGTCTGCCAACCGACAGTTCCCTGGCGCCAAGAAGGCATTGGAGGAAGTATCAGAGGCTTTGGTACCTGAAGTCTGAGACAGCAGGAAACCCTGCAACATCAGGAGGAAAGCTGGCAGGCTGACAGAATGTTGAAGATGCAGGCCTTAGCTGGTCACAGTTTCTGCTCTTTCTCAACGAGGAACCAGTTATCCATCTGGGTTCGAATCTGGAAATGTTAAGAGGATTTTATCTTCTCCTCTTTTGTTTTCCCCCCTTCCCCCCAAGTTAGCTGTACAAGGATCACAACAGTAATTTCTATGCATAGAAAAGGTGCTTTGTATGTTCCAGAGGAGATTTAGCAATTTGTTCTGGATTTGAATGTATATTTTTACTCCTTTTATTAGCTTTACCATGACATCCAATCTGAAAACTTTGAGGTGCTCAGTACTCACGGGCATGCACTCACACACACAAACATGCACACACATGCATGCACACACCCACACACACATGCATGCACACACCCACACACACACATGCATGCACACACACACACACGCATGCACACACCACACACACATGCATGCACACACCCACACACATGCATGCACACACCCACACACACACATGCATGCACAAACACACACACGCGCACACACACACACACACACACACACACACACACACACACACACACACACATGTACGAACACGCATATGGACATGCTATACATACTGTCTAATGTATGGTAAAAGGACAGAAAGTGACAATGACAACAAAATAATGAAAAGACAGAATGTTCTCTCTTGATTCTCTGCAATTTGCTCTCTCTCTCTCTCTCTCTCTCTCTCTCTCTCTCTCTCTCTCTCTCTCTCTCTCTCTCTCTCTCTCTCTCTCTCTCTTTTCATTTTTGATAAATAAAGAATCAATCAATCTCTCTCTCTCTCTCTCTCTCTCTCTCTCTCTCTCTCTCTCTCTCTCTGTCTCCTTTTCTTAATGACAACAGGAACAACTTAGTGTTGACATGGTTGTGGATTGACAAGTAAAATTATGTATCATATACATACAGCAATTCTTCATTTTGTAATCATACAAATATAATTCAGGACACCTTGAACAGATGCTCATAAAGGGGAATCATATTTTTGTTATGAAATGCCTGGCTTGCATCAGTGTTAGAAGATTTGACTGCATAAACAATCGTGTCCTATGTTGGGATATTTGGATGATGGAAATCCCGTTTGATGTTAGAACTTTTGTTCCATTAAAATTCCAGCAGTTTATTCATGACACTTTGGCATGCTTTCATCATTGTGTTCATCAATGTCATTATTTTGAAATATCATCATTCATCAGAAGAATACACCTACACAGACAAAGTGAATGAATAATTAATTAATTAATCAGCACCATTATCTACATTGTTATTGCAAATAGTATTGCTGTTATCATTTTCATCATTACCATCATTGCTGTCATTGTTATTGGCATTGTCATTTCCTCAGACAGTTTTTGACTATCATGTAACTCAAGGCATTCTGTGAAAAACAGAACTGCCGTAGATGGCATTATCAAATCATGAATCACTTTAAAATACTTTCAAGCTAAATGCCTGATATACTTTAACAGATACTGCTTACTTCAAAATGGTTTCAAGTTGTGTGTGTAATCTGCTCAAACGGCTACTAGTATATCATGTTGAATGAGTTGTGTTTAAATTATGTTGGGGATGAT
The DNA here is from genome assembly GCA_034096865.1 of Theodoxus fluviatilis. Lineage (NCBI taxonomy): Eukaryota > Metazoa > Mollusca > Gastropoda > Cycloneritida > Neritidae > Theodoxus > Theodoxus fluviatilis. The sequence goes on along the minus strand of JAWQFJ010016525.1, from coordinate 1,752 downwards.
TAAAAGTTTATTAGTATCAATCAATTCTACCAATCAAGGAATTTGTTTAAAATTATGTAGCAGCAAACATTAGCTTTAAATGGGATGATATATTTTATTATGGAATTAATTGTTCATAATGTTGCATCACAAAAATATCCATGGCATGTTTCTGAAATTTAGTTTCTGCAATTTTTCACATATCTTTTTATGTTGTTATTGTTGTTGCTGCTGCTGTTGCTGCTGTTGTAGCTGTGTTGTTGCTGTTGTAGCTGTGTTGTTGCTGTGTTGCTGCTGCTGTTGCTGTGATTACATAAAGCTGCCATTCCAAGGAGCTTTCTACTCTTGTATCTTACAATGTCTTGTTTGTACAAGTATGGAAAGATTACAAGTAGTCTTGCAATATTGCTTTAAAAAATGTGAAAAAAATAAAATGTTATTATAGACGAGACAAATTCAGAAAATATTTTATACTTGATATCCCAGCCTTTTGCAAGTGGATTTGTCAATGTCTTTAACAAAATAATTGTTGATGAATGCTTTTGTATTTATTTTTTGTGCCTGCTTTTTATAATTGTTATATATATTTACTGCAAAATATTACCTGTTCATAATGGCTAAAGTCACATCTTTTTAATAAGGTGTTATTTTTCGGTCAATCTTTTTACCGGAATCCACCGGAATCCACGGAATCCAACCGGAATCCAACCGGAATCCACCGAAATCCACAGGAATCCACCGGAATCCACCGGAATCCACCGGAATCCACCGGAATCAAGCGTGGATTCCGTGGATTTCGGTAAATAAAGAATTAAATACCCAAATCCGCCGATTTCGGTATTTATTTACCGGAATACAGTGGATTTCGGTATTTACAATCTAAACATCGAAATCCGCGGATTTCGGTAAATAAATATCGAAATCCACCGTGGATTTCGTTGTTTATATTGTAAATACCGAAATCCACTGGATTCCGGTAAATATATACCAAAATCCGCAGATTTCCGTATTTCATTTAGCGGATTTCGGTATTTATAATCTAAATATCGAAATCCACGGATTTCGGTAAATAAATCTCGAAATCCATGTCAAATAAATATCGTTATTTTTGTATGATTTTGATGTTACAAACAGGTTGCCAGAATGTTAAAAATAAATTGCAAATAGTGTGTGTGTGTGTGTGTGTGTGTGTGTGTGTGTGTGTGTGTGTGTGTGTGTGTGTGTGTGTAATGAAAATATGAATTGCAAATGACAGATCTATTTTGTACCATGTATGTTCATAATCTATAAGTCACAGATTTAGGAATAAAGCATGGAGAGACACTAATGTGCATTTTCATTATTTTTATCGTGTAGGTGTCATTAGAAAGCAGAAAATAAATAGTGCAGCTAATTCTCTAAGCATTTCGCCACTTATAAATTCACTATCACTTGATTTTTAAAAACTCCCCCTCGACTGGGGGTAAGAATAGACACACTGCATCTCCCTACGTGATTTGTAAAGTAGGGGTGCGTTATTTGCGCTAGTACCTTGCAAGGAAAGCGCGAGGCGAGCGCGTTTCCCACAGCCTCTCGTTCACAAGGAAACGACGAGCTTTGGCGAGAAGGTTAAAATGGTACACAGCCACATCTAGCGGGATAAATCAAAATGCCGGGGACCATGCCAGTTGGGTTGCTGTGCACAGACGGCAGTGCCTGTAATGTGCATGTCGCTGTCCGACAATGGAATAGTGTACATACAGGGAAGTAATATAAATATATATATATATATAT
>JAWQFJ010016524.1:22500-28092 GCA_034096865.1 Theodoxus fluviatilis | reverse complement strand
ATAGTGTTTTCACGACAAACAACATAACGTGTTCCTTTGTTTCATCTCATTAGTGTCTAGAGATAGAAAGCTGATCATTCAGTTAAAACCTCCTACAGTGCCTGACCACGATACAGTCACGCCTGAGATTCATCGATCCACAAAAGGAAAATCAAAATAGTGCCGCACCCCCTGCAATATCATCGACAAGACGCAAAAACAAATCAACCCTGATGTCTCCAGGATATGACGTGCTCAGCAGACAATCACCATTTTTTTCCCACTTTGCCGACTGATTCGCGAGTTCCCCTGTGTTGATACTAACTCTTTTTTCCTTCCTACCGTACCACGCTGGTGTCAGCTTGTTCTTACCCCTCCTGCGGCAAAGAGCGACGACACGACAGAGATCATCAGTATGCATCACCGCCCACGCACGCTCGGTTGTATATCCTTGCCACATGTCGTACACCATATCAACAGGTTTGATTTTTGTATTTTGCGTCTGTCCACTACGTCGTCGTTCCTGGCTCCAATGTCACTCAGTCCACGCCTTGTATTCTCACTTTCTGTCTGTACTACTCAGCTGACTGTTCTTCGACTGTAAGTAGGTTTTCTGAAAGATCCTTTTATCTTCCTTAATGAAAAATGTTTTTGTTGTCTTGAAACTAATTAAGCTATACGAGTACATAGAAGTTGTGGACTCCTCATTTGATAATGCTCTCGTATTTAAAATGGGTAAACAGTTGTTGCATTGTGAGAAAGATTTGATCCTTTTGTGTGTGTATATACCTCCAGTGGGATCACTATGAAATACGAGATGATATGAGTGGGATCCAAAACTTTGAACAGCTGCTTTTACATGTGAGTACACTACATCCTGACTGTTTTGTAACTGTGTGTGGTGACTTTAATGCAAGGACAGGAAAGCTTAATGTTGGCAATTCTGATGCACTAGATGATTTAAGTCGTACTGATTTGTATTCATTTCGAAACTCATTTGATGGTGTTGTTAATGACTTCGGCCATGATCTGCTATCTACTTGCTATGGTTTTGATTTGACTATTTTGAATGGATCGATCTCAGGAGACATGGAGGGGAATTACACATACATTTCTTCTTCAGGGAGCAGCGTAATCGATTATGTTCTTGTATCGAAAGACTTTGTACCATATTGTAAATCCTTGGTAGTCAGAGAGAATGTTTTGACGGCCCATCTTTGTCTAGAACTGTGTGTTGGGTGCACTATAGTGGATCCTACTTTTGAAGGTCTGCTCACTGATAAGATTGTCTGGGATGCAAGCAAAGCTGAACAATTTCGAGAATCTCTTAAGGGTAGCTTGAACAGTCGGGTTTGTTGGAGATGGTGATATCAGATGGGGAAGACATTGATACAGCAGTAAATGAGATTAGTAGATGTTTCATTCACTCCCCGCCTCTGTTCTTCACTCTATATCTCCCTCGACCTTTCGCTCTGCTCTCAAAACTCACCTCTTCTTGTAATCTTTTTCCGAATCCTGTCTAAGTGTCTTCATCTTCCTCCCCTCACTGTTCTCTTTGTAATAGCTTGCCTAAGCCCCCTACCACCCTCCTGTCTCTCCTCCCCCTCTCCCCAGTTTCATGGTTAAGCGGTGTCGCTGAACATCAGTTTGTCGAATGCCTGAAGTGAATGTCTGACTCCTATGTTATTAAGTTTATTAAGTTACCTTTGATGTGATTGACTGTTATTGTATATTGTAATGGTTGTGTATGTATGCGCCTTGAGCATGTCTTAACTCATGGTAAGGCTCTATATAAATCCACACATTATTTATTTATTTATTTATTCAGGCCGCTGAACCCATGAGGAAAACTTTTTGGATAGGGCGGTACAGAAAGGCAAACCTGGTTTGATCAGGACTGCAGATTAGCGAAACAGAATGTTCGTTACTTGTACCGCCAATACAAACGTACATAATCTAAAGAAAAGAGACTATCTTATGTGGCCAAGAGGAATGACAATAGGAAATTAATTAGGGGTAAGAAAACTACACACCAGAAAGAGTTAATGACATCACTTGTGTCTAATATATCTGACTCTGCAACATTTTGGAGTCAAGTACGAAGAATTAACTCTAAAAACTCGGTCACTTGCCACATACATATTGATACCTGGCAGGAACATTTCCAGGAACTATTTGTCGAGAGTGTACAGCCAATTTCTGTACCGATAGAATGTAATTGATTAGTACTGGTATGGTAAAATTTACCCGAAGATGACATATCCAAAGACGAAGTGATCAGAGCCATGGCCAAATTAAAGAAGGGTCGAGCGGCGGGTCCAGACGAAATAAATGGAGAAATGGTTAAATGCATGCCTAACTCAGTTATACCATTTTTAACAAAATTGCTAAACAATGTGTTTTCGAGGTCATATTTTCCAGAAAAGTGGAGCAGGTCCATTGTCTTACCCTTACATAAAAAGGGCGATCCAAGCAATCCTGATAATTATAGAGGTATATCTGTAACGAATATCCTCAGAAAAATCCTAACTTGTCTATTAACTGACAGACTGCAAGAGTGGGCAGAAACTAATGAGATAATCGTAGAGGAACAAGCAGGCTTTTGCATGGGCTATAGTACAGTTGATAATATTTTCGTCCTCCGTTCTTTGATACAACGAAATCTATCCAAGAACAGGAAATTGTATGCAGCTTTTGTTGATTTTAAGAAAGCCTTTGACACGGTCAATAGGCAAGTCCTGTGGGATATACTTACTTTTTATGGTATCAAGGGGAAAATGCTGAAAATGCTGCAGCAGTATATTCAAAGGTAATATGCTGAATAAGAAGCAACGGACGCTACTCGGATCCCCTGGAGTGCTTCTCGGGTCTTAAGCAGGGGTGCAATATGAGTCCCATAACTTTTCTCTCATGGTGAACTATGTTGCAAAGTTACTGAACAAAAACGGTAAACATGGAATCCAGCGCATGCCTTGTAGCACAGTCATATACTTATTGCTCTTTGTTGATGACGTAGCTCTGGTGTCCGATACGGTTGTGGGTCTCCAAAATCAACTCAATCAACTACAGAAAGGAGGATACACTTGGTCTGACTATAAATCGTGACAAAGCAAAGGTTGTTGTTTTTAGAAATGGTGGTTTTTTAGCGGAGGAGGAAAAGTGGTATTTAAATGGCAACAGGTTAGAGGTATCACCTGAGTACAGATATCTCGGTGCAATGCTAACTACGAAGCTGTCTCATAATTTGCTCCAGGGAGATCTTGTACATCGAGCGAAGGCCAGCTTTGCTCAGATCACCAGATGTATCAGGAAGCTACAGAGTTTATCACCCGACGTCTTCTTTAAGATGTTCGACGCACAGGTGTCAAGCATCTTGTTGTACTCGTCAGAACTTTAAGGTTTGGAGAATTGTACAGTTGTAGAGAGTGTACACTTGCAAACAATGAAAAAATTGTCTTAACTTACCGATTAGAGCCCCTAATTTAATAATTTATGGAGAATGCAGAAGACACCTTGTGTATATCAATGCTGTGCTTCGTGCTGTAAAATACTGGATGAGGGTATTGAAGATGGATACCTCAAGATACCCATATATAGCGTACAAAATGATGTTGAGTTCTAGTGATAAGAAAAACTGGGCTTCAAAAGTCAAAGAACTGATGAACAAATACAATTTTTCTCATATTATGTGGGACAACCAGTCGGTTCAGAATGAGAGAGCATTTTTAAACGAATTAAAAGAACGACTTTTCCAAGAGTATCGTAACTATTGGTACCAATCCCTGCTGAACAGCAAAAGAAACTCGTTCTATAGGCAGTTTAAAACATTATGGACTACAGAAAGGTACTTATCTTGTTTGGATCGAAAACAATTTCGTGATGTGTTTATTCAATTTAGAGCAGGTTTCAGTGAGCTATATGTCCATAAATACCGATACAAAGGCAACGATAATATGTACGTTTGTCCCGCGTGTAGGGAAACATTCGAAGATGAAATCCATATCTTGTGTACTTGTCCGGTGTATGAGGACCTCAGACAAAGGTATTTTTCACATGAAACTCGTTCGGCACTTTGGAATAATATTGAAAGTGTTTTGTCTGCACAGGATTGTACCGAAATACGATTCCTTGCTGTAAATTTGTACCATGCTTTTAAAAGACGACAAGAGGCGGGGATACAATAATTTTTTCTCTGATGAGGCTTGATTATTGTACATGCATGTTGTGACAGGCCAGAGGCCTAACAAATAAACTGTTCGTTCGCTCTCTCTCTCTCTCTCTCTCTCTCTCTCTCTCTCTCTCTCTCTCTCTCTCTCTCTCTCTCTCTCTCTCTCTCTCTGTCCCCCCCCCCCCTCTCTCTCTCTCTCTCTCTCTGTGTCCCCCCCCCCCCCCCTCTCTCTCTCTCTCTCTCTCTCTCTGTCCCCCCCCCCCTCTCTCTCTCTCTCTCTCTCCCTCCCCTCCCCCTCCCCCTCCCCTCCCCCTCCCCCCCCCCCCCCTCAAACCCCCAATCGAGTCACCGACTCACAGTCACTTTGAAATGAACATTACATGTTTCCTAGGCCCTTGCGCACACGCGACTTGCGGCATGTGCTGTAGCATTGCATGCCGGGAGAAGGGTGGTCTCCCATGAGCGGAAGTGCCGATACCGACCACCAGATGGCGGGGTCTGCGTGCACCAGACCTGGGGTTGAGAGTCCTGAGGTCGAAGGTTGGTGTTTATCGGGAGAGAGAGGGATAGAAATGGGTCTGTCTTATCCACTCAGCTTCCTGCCTGATTGGATAACTCAAACATAAAACCAAACCACTTTTAAGGAAAACAAAGTCTGCAGATGAATGAATGAATGAGGGAATGAATGAGTGAGTGAATGAATGAAGATGATTAACGGCCTCTCAGTCTTTATATGGTTTGTAAGGTCATTGACCAAGAAAATCACTACAGCTGGTTAGTGTTATAGCAAGTGGAGTCTCTATTTCCCTCATTTTTCACCTCGCACGGGAATGGATCAGTGCTGGTCCCAATTCACAAGGGATTTCTGACGTGGCAAAGCTGTTACTGGAGGATTGGATGAAAGTGTTCAAGTCCTGGACTTTGTCTTGCTTATGTGAGCGTTCAAAACCAAAAACAAAAATGAAAGATTAATTCGAGAATTGATTAAAGCAGCATATTTTTCTCATTATCTTCAAGCAGGTGATATTACTCCGTACTTGGCATGCCTCTGATTTGGTTCATGTATATTTCTTATCAGTCAACCCCGCTATTCGAAAGCTTGTCTGAAATACGATGAAAATGAAAACACAAACTTGCATGTAAACACCCGGAGACCGAGGTTTTTGTCACAGTTTTATTCTCGTAATGTCTGCATCACAACATCGGCAAGCTGGCGCCAACTCCGTCGTGAAGGGGCCTCTCAAGAGATGGTCATCCTCTGGAGAGAAAAAAAAACCGCGTCAGAAGTCGCGTTCTCAGGTCAGCATTAGTCTGGTGAATCTCGAGGTGCACAGTCGAGTTATACGTGCAAGAGAACTGTGGTATATTTACTGGTGCGTGAATGAGTGGCAGGATTTCTTAATCATGTGTCTATTTTAACCTTATGCATGTCCTTTTTGGTTTAA
>JAWQFJ010016524.1:5000-15000 GCA_034096865.1 Theodoxus fluviatilis | reverse complement strand
TGAGTGAGTGAGTGAGTGAGTGAGTGAGTGAGTGAGTGAGTGAGTGAGTGAGTGAGTGAGTGAGTGAGTGAGTGAGTGAGTGAGTGAGTGAGTGAGTGAGTGAGTGAGTGAGTGAGTGAGTGAGTGAGTGAGTGAGTGAGTGAGTGAGTGAGTGAGTGAGTGAGTGAGTGAGTGAGTGAGTGAGTGAGTGAGTGAGTGAGTGAGTGAGTGAGTGAGTGAGTGAGTGAGTGAGTGAGTGAGTGAGTGAGTGAGTGAGTGAGTGAGTGAGTGAGTGAGTGAGTGAGTGAGTGAGTGAGTGAGTGAGTGAGTGAGTGAGTGAGTGAGTGAGTGAGTGAGTGAGTGAGTGAGTGAGTGAGTGAGTGAGTGAGTGAGTGAGTGAGTGAGTGAGTGAGTGAGTGAGTGAGTGAGTGAGTGAGTGAGTGAGTGAGTGAGTGAGTGAGTGAGTGAGTGAGTGAGTGAGTGAGTGAGTGAGTGAGCGAGCGAGCGAGCGAGAGAGTGAGTGAGTGAGTGAGTGAGTGAGTGAGTGATTGAGCGAGCGAGTGAGAGAGTGAGTAACAGAGTTAGTGAGTGACTAAGTTAGTGACTGACCTACCGACCCGTCGATCGAATGCATGAGTGAATGAATGAATGAATGAATGAATGAATGAATGAATGAATGAATGAATGAATGAATGAATGAATGAATGAATGAATGAATGAATGAATGAATGAATGACAAAAAATAGAAAAAAGACAATGAATAAGAAAACTGTTAAAATGCAGACAACATGAAAGTTGGAAGCTACAAATTGAACAATGGGCATTGAACGAGGTGAATGGGAAAACTCGAGTGATGAAGTATCACGCTCTATCCAGCGACTTCCTTCAGAATGTGACTCCCCAGCTACGGCTACAAAAGGAGGGGAAGGGTGAGCCAAGGCGTCTCTCTACCTCTCCCGGTATCTTTGATGCCGTAACCAACCTTCCTGTAAACACGCTCGCCTCTGTACAGCTTCTCCTGTTACCTCGGTCCTGTCTTTTCTTGTTGCCTCACCCTTCCCCTTCCCTCCATAGAGCTCTGCCCTCAGTGGTCCCTCATGTTTGGGATGTGGCCTTTCTGCTTTGATACGAGCAGTTCCAGATTCTACCCAGAATGTTTCAACAGCATCACATCTGTACCGAATTTCCATCCAGACGACTGTATTTAAGTAATCGAGATCTATCTTTTAAAAATATTTGTTCTGACTTACAAGACGGAACTTTGGGGTGAGATGTCTGTGTGCGTGTACGTTTGTATGTATTTGAGTGAGTGAGTTAGTAGTAGAGTGAGGGAAGGGGTTTGGGGAACTGTATTGGTGGTGGAAGTGCGGAGTAAATTTTGCGTTTGTGTAGGGGTTAAGATAATGCTTCTGCTTTCAGCAAAGAAGAGTGAAGGAATTCCACTGTTTTAGTCTAGTCAGAGAGAATATTGAAACTGAAGTTTGCCTAATGCACGTTGGGGGAAAAGTTTGTAAACTTACTGATTCAGCGATGTGAACAAACACGCTGCAATCAAACCTCTCGCCTTCATTTGCCATTTAGTCGTGGAGAGTTTGAAATACATATGATAACTCTTAACCGGTTGCTGACAGCACACGTTCTTCATGTCGGAAAGACACATTTCTGTTTTCGTTTTTTGACGTTTCCATCTGCGAAGAACGCCAGAGGATTCTGCGAACCACCCACACGACCCCAGATGGTCTTCCCAATGGAGCGATTCAGTCATAACGCCAAGCAAACCGATTCAATTAATGTTTCGAGCCCCGTGCAAAGGAATGGAACGACAAACCCAGATACCGCAGTTTCTTAGCTTCAAGATTTGTCCGCCTCATAGAACCACATCGACGCACTGAGCGCACAGCATACGGGTCAGCTGCCTTCCCATTGGCTGCCTGAGCGCGCAGCTCCCTCTGGCGTGGCGGGAGAGCGACACGGTGGTGGAGGGTTACGGGGCTTGTCTCACGGTCACTGCGTCTGCTTCACGGCGTGCTGGTGAGGGATGTAGACGTGGGAGGCAAGGAGCGAGGGAAGGCGGGAAAACCTAGAGGGCTGGGGGGAGATTGGAGGATAAGGAAATTACCTGCAGCAGAAGTGGCAGTCATTGACATGGGAATGGAGATGTTCGGTTTGATACAGACCAAAGTTACATACAAAGTGTCTTGGAGACGATGCAAGAGGATACAATGCGAAGTTGTGGTATGAGGCACTGAGCTAAATCGGCAGCTGACATGTTGTTTGCTGAAAAGTAGTGCAGTGAGGAAAAAAAAACAATAACTGTGGAATGGACTCGCAGATCCGCCTTCCCACCTGCTTATTAAACTATTATAGCATTAATATTATTATTATTATTATTATTATTATTATTATTATTATTATTATTATTATTATTATTATTATTATTATTATTATTATTATTATTATTATTATTATTATTATTATCATCGGAAAATAATCAAATAAGAAATATTTGACAGGACTACGATAAAGGTACGGCAATGCCAGCCTCTGCCACCCCTTTGAGTGGGCACGTTTGCGCGCAAAATGAATTATTCGGAAGGAAGTATGTATTGCCCCGGTGTCAGTGCAGGAAAGTGCAAAGAAGACTTTCCTCAGCACCATGGTAATCCGTGATCTTGCAGCTGCCCTCAGCTCAGCTTCTCTACGTTGCAGTCTGTCTACTGGGACCTCCCATCAGCACCACCAGCACAGCTGTCTCGTTACTCCTCTTACAGAGTCAGAGTTCTCTCCTTGGACTAAAGGTTTTGCGCTGCATTCTTACATGATGGTTTGGTCTTTTTGTGTGAATCACACCTACAAACTCAGGATTTATCTGTGGTGACTTCTTTCCAAGGATTTGTACAAGAGAATATCTGTGTCTCTGTTGCATAGTAAAAACGACAAATGAATTGACTCCATTTTATGTTTTGAATCAAATTGACGTAAACAAAAGCAAACACGACCCGTAATCAAGTCAAAATGACACAACAAGAAAATAAAAAGGAGGACGATATACTTGGACGAAGAAACCGCAAACAAACATCAAAGAGAACAAGTACAAATGATAGCAAGTCGAGACAGTAAGCTGAAATCATAGCAAAAAGTGCTTCAAGGAGCGACAATAAAGAGAAGCACGCGTGTAATTTGAGACTGGCACGCCCGCTACAAGGGCTGCATTGAGAAGGCGTGGGAGAGCACTTGGGTCCTTTACGCACACGTGCACCGACCTAAAGGCATCCATAGTGACTGATGACACAGTCACCCTCAGGCCACACGCTATCGCCCGTTTTGATAAGGGCCGACACTAATTTCTCCAATTAGCGCAGATAAGGAGATGCACAGAGGCCTGCTGACAATTAGAGGGTTGTAGAGGATTGTGTCAGAGCCAGGGCAGCTCCCTGCCATCCCCAGTCTCAGAGCGCCAACAGGTGCCATGACCCGCCACTGTCCACTGCCTGACCTTTCCCGAGGAAGCAGCGGACACGGCATTCCTCCATGTTATCCAGCGACGCTCCCTGTGTACACAATGAGCAGGTGATAGTAGATGTGAAAGTTCAAGAATTGCTTAGACTTAGTCAGCTAGTATGCAAGTACAGGTGCATATGCACACAATCAAAAGCCTGCATTTACGCACGTGCATGTGGAACGACATATGTCTCAAAAATGCATGCACGCACCCACGCAGTGAATATATTTAGTAATTGATGAAGTGGTTTTACCACAATCAACATGAAAATATATGTTTCAGTTTTTACCAGCAGGGTTACCACAACAGTCTTCTGGCGATGAAGGAAAAAATGAAATCGGGTTTATGAAAAAGAAAACCTTGAATAGAACTGATGTGACCTCACTATCGTCAGTTGTAGCAATGGCTCCAGAAAAGACTGCTAAACCTCCACAGCTATCCCTTGTAAAGTGTAGTTGGAAAACAATACAGACTCGTGTAAATTTGAAAGCAGTGGCAGGAAGAGTTTTGCCGACACATCGTGGCATTACTCTGCTGTCGACAACTACACGTGACCCTCCACACGAAAATGAATATTATGAGACATTCTGGTTTTTGTGTTTAATTTTAAGTGATCAATAATACATGACCATATGATATTTCATTTTGAGGAGTTGTGAGCTCTCAAGGATGACATATGGTTAAGACCTGAATTTTTCACGATTGACTGTTGATGAATAAAGGGGTGTCTCCATATTAAGCAAATCACCGATTTGATTACATGTGTAGAAGCCTGCATGTGGTCTTCTTTTCTAAAATGTCATGTAGACAAAGTAAAAGAGAATACCCCGAGAAATCAGAGGTGCAACGACGCGGCGGATGCGCTGACAGTGCTTGATGGCAGCGAAAGTATCACGTACTGCGAAACCTTCTATTTTCTTACTACGAAGTTACGCAACAGCAAAAGCCCTTTCTTGCAATTGGAGTCTGAATATGGACCAAGAAAACAAAACCCTGCCCAGGCACACAAATTTATTATCAACTTTCAAAAACCATGATATATGCAAATGGCCGGCCCTCTTTGAAGTCCTCTTCGATTTCTGCACTGCTTCTCCAAATCAGCGAGTGTCACGCAGCACTCATGTCGTGTTGCAGGGTCACATATTGAAACACACAGTCTACATGTACAAGAATAGGCAAGGTTTCAGAGACCATTTAAAGGCAAAGGTCTGTACAAAATCATGAGTTGGCGCTTCGCAGCAAATTCGCTCCATTGGTAACAAACGGTCCATGAGGCATTGCCCTCACCTAGGAAGCAGCGTAGGGTCTTTGGAGTTTCCCTAATTCCATTACCGCCCTCCTCTGCCAGGCCTCGAGTCCCCGCCAGCGTTTTGTCTGGGTAACTCGAGAAGCTGCAGGGGTTTGCATAGCGCATTGCCCTGAGAGAGATGAAAGCGTATCACTGGAATCAAGGGAAACTCGACTCCGAGTTGAATGGAGTATCATGGAATTGTCACAGCGGACACAACGGCGAATCTCCCCCACTGGAAGCAAGTCTGGGTAGGGTGTTTGTTTTTGCCATGTCTTATCTGCGCCGAGAATCTTGTGCTCGTGGTGCCGACGCGGGTAAACACAATTATGGGGCTTTGAATTCCGCGCAGGCAAGGAACTATCCGTTAATTGTTCCATCAGCCATTGCTCACCGACCTTAGTTGTCGTTTCAATGGTTTCAATAACGTTGATTATCTAAATGCGATCGTCTTTTGCTGAGGGCGTGTTTGTTTTTTCACTTTCGTCCGTTTAGCTTCCCACAGAAATGTTATCAAGCGGAGTGCACACATGCGAGGACTTTATTTCATGCACGTGCGCTCTGTTGTTTCAAAGAGATAAGAAGGGGGAGGTTCTTCAGTTCCCTTTCTTCTACTCAGTGTTCACATTGCACTTTAAAATTTCACCCACCATCGGTCTCTCATTTTCGCATTGATGATTTGAAATGTCATCTCTATATCCAGAATATTCTACATGATTTAAAAGGAAATAAAGACAGTTCATGAAACCAGTAATCTGTGTTCCGCAATCCTTGTGAACAGTCCCTTTGTGTGACATTCAAACTTTGTCCGTTCAAAGGTGGTGATCAAACCACCCTCTTTCCAAATCAAAAAGGCTAACAAACACTGTTGAATCCTAACAAGATTGTCTGTTTTAAGACCTGGACACAAGAAGAAAATATGCTCGCCACGGGCTAACAGAGACACTAGTACTTGTAGTCTCTTTGTGTAAATATGTGTGTTGTTTCCACTTAGTGACTGACAAAGTATCCAAGACTATCTTAAATGGTTCAAACCCAATTTGAATGTGTGCGTGCGAGCGCGCGTGTGTGTGTGTGTTTTTAAGATAATACGAGAGTCGCATGCATGGCTACGGGCAAAAAAGCTGCCTGAATTAAGTATCTGTTCTCACTCTGGGATCCCCAGACTTTTCTTCTCAATTTCCTCTCCAACAGCTTGTTTCAGTGAGCTGTCTAAAGGTCCCCGTCAGCTCCAAAGTCGATCTGTTTTCTCTGGGCTAAGTGGTCCCCAATTGCCGCGACACGGGCTGTTAATTGCCCCCTAGGGAGACGGGCTGGCCCAGACCGAGACCCTGCTCTTCACACCAGCGGCCTCTACCGTCCCGTCGACCCTCGAATGCCAAGGTCACGTGACATTTGAACTTCGCACGCGCCGATGCCAGAACAGTTCAAGGTCGCATCATGTCAAAAGAATTCCAGGCAGCATATCTCTTCTCTGTTTATGATAAAGTGACTGTCGTCTCCCATCCTTGGTCTCAAATGGCTGTACTTTCCGATCTTACTACAGTAGGACTAAGCCGTGGTTTGGACTCCACCAGCAAAATTTCATTTGCGATTACCGGTATGACTGAGTTTATGAAGAAAGCCGAGGACGACAGAAATGGCAACGATGATAGAGAAATGACTGTGATGGTGTGGTGGAGGCCAGGCTTGATGGTACAAAGGCCCAGGCATGAGACAAAATCGCTGCTGCTTTCCACAACTTTATTTTCGCTCATGGGTATTAGGGTCTGCAACGAAGCTGGTAATCAGGAGTATTTGCCGCTGGTGCTCTTTCGCGCGGAGAAACCAAAAAGTGGTCTCTGGTCAGTACAAATTGGCTTCAGAACGCAGTGAGAGAGTACCAAGAGGTGTTCATTTTTGTTGTGTTTGCCAGTGCTACCGTGGCAAAGTGATCGTTTATTGTCACAGTATGCAGGCATGAAGTGACGAAGCTAGGTTCGAGTTTGCAAGCAGATGTAACTAAATAATGGCGTGGATCGGTGTAGTGTAGTGCTGTTGAATACTAGGTCTCTCTCGTTCTCAGCATTTCTGCTGCAGGAATGCAGTGCATGATTATTGAACAGAGCTCGCGCAAACTACATTGACTCGTTAAAAAATATCATTAAATGCACTCGCATATTCATTGTTGTTGTTGCTGTCCTCCTCATGTTTCCGTGTTCGTCTTTGTTTATCCTTTTTGTTGATGTTACGAATAGACCCATCGTGTCTCCTTACGCGAAACGTGAAAAAATTTAAACTATGGGCATCAAGGCTTGACTCGCTCTTAGTCTCATTTGCTCCAGTTATGTTCTTGTTATTGGTCTTAACTAGCCGTCATAGGCTAATAAGCAGTAAAGCTCCATTCGTTCGTTCATTCATTCATTCGTTCCGTCGGTCATTATGTATTTATTAATGCATTCGTTTGTTCGTTCATCCCCATTGTCTGCATGTACAGGTCGATGCGTCTGATATCACTCATTTGGGCGAACACTTAGCTCAGGAACTTATCCTGAGAGCATGTAAAGCATATGCGAACAGTTTTCTGTCCGAACTACACAGTTACACGAGAAGCTGTCTAGTAGTGAGTACTCTGTAGCCCAACTTTTGACTTGATTCGATTTCGACGCACAACTCAATATTAATAATGTAGCAATATTCATTAACTATTGATGTACTCTACTTTGTGCTTTGAGACATTAATACCGTTATTTAGGTACGGTGCCTATGTTTGTGTGTCAGTAATCATGAAAATGAGCGTTTTGTGTTCGAGCTGAGGACAATATGGCGATTGGTGCGCCCTGCCAGAGCAAGCCCTGGGAATACTATGTACACGCCAAACCTTGTTTCAAAGGAAAGTGTTAGTCCGGTTAAAAACGGCCTGTTTAGCGCATATTCCCTTGTACATGCTTGTGTTGTAGTGGCCACACACAGGTTCAACCGTGAGTCCGTTATGCAAAGGGGTAGGGACTTTGTGAGGAGATTGACACCCCACAGGCTGCCACAAGCTCGGGAGGGGAGTTCACGACTACTCTTATTCTCAAAACAAAATAGTTGTACAGGTCTGCATCCCGAAAATCTGCAGGAAAATCCACTGCCAAACACCATCCTGTCTTGAGGCTGACTGGATCAGGAAGTTTTTGGCCCGATGGTGTTGTTAGTTTTGGAAACTTTGGGGCCAAAGCGTCGGCACATTCTATGTTGGATTCCCCGCCGATTGCTTTGTTTACCTTCAAAGCAATACAGCCCTTGACCCTTTGAATTAGGTCTGCTTTCGTCCCCGACAATGGCTGTTGCATTTCTCCTGTGAACTGCTTTAATTCCGGCACACGCCATCGTTCGAAATTTGCAGCGTCCATTGCCACCATATTTACAATAATGCAGTGTACTGACCAAGCAGGCGCGATAACTCTTGCGCTTAGCTTGTCAGGGGAAGCAACAACCCCCGTTGCAGACCCTAATAGGAGCTGCGGGCTGGTCCCAGGCCTGATGATAATGGCCTGGACCAACCCAAGACCGTGGTGACAGTGGTCTCTCCCCCAGATGGGATGGGGTTCTCCAAAAGTCTGGTGGTGGTTCTCCCAAGCATGCAAAAGCAACCACTCTTAAAGGGATGGACCAAGAACTACTACTAGTAGTCCTTGGGATGGACATATTCACCAGAACCGGAAGCTCATTCTAATGGTATAACACGTGTTCCAATGTTGACGATAAGGTGATTCTTAATGCCACCCCCACCTCATGTGAACTTGACCCCATCCCCACTCCCATCCTCGTAGAGTGTTTAGACGCCCTTCTCTCCACAATCACGTCCGTCATCAACGACTCACTAGTGTCAGGCTCTTTTCCAGATATTTTCAAGTCAGCATTAGTCAAGCCCCTCCTCAAGAAACCTAGTCTAGACCCCAACGATCTCAAGAATTTTAGACCAGTGTCAAACCTGTCATTTCTGTCGAAGGTCGTGGAGAGAATCGTCCTCAATCAACTTCTTGAACACCTGTCCTCTCACAACTTGCTACACCCACTTCAATCTGCTTACCGATCAAACCATTCCACTGAAACCGCCCTACTGAAGATAGCTAATGATCTCCTTACCTCCCTTGACAATAGCAAAGTATGTTTTCTCACCCTACTCGACCTCTCCGCAGCATTTGACACGATAGACCACTCCATTCTCCTCACTCGCCTGCAGAACACCTACGGAATCACTAACACGGCCCTTTCTTGGTTTCACTCCTACATCTCAAATAGACAGCAAACAGTATCTGTAAATAACTTGACATCAGCCACCTCTTCAGTCAGTTTTGGTGTCCCCCAAGGCTCCGTCCTCGGACCAGTCTTGTTTGTCATGTACATGCAACCCCTGTTCGACATTGTAGGTTCACATTCCATAAACCAACATGCATTTGCCGACGACAACCAGCTTTACAAAGAAGCTACCCTCGATCAAATCCAACCCACCGTTGAATCCATGCAAAACTGTGTTCTAGATGTTAAGAACTGGATGACCCTTAATAAGCTTCAACTGAATGACAGTAAAACAGAATGCATGCTAGTAAGATCAAGCAGGACAGCCACTGATGCCCTCCCTTCTTCTCTTAAGATTGGCGACTGTGATGTGGAGTTCGTTCCATCAGTTAGGAACCTTGGTGTTACCTTAGATTGTCATCTCAATATGTCGGAACACGCCAGGAACACATGCAAGATCGTCTACATGCACATCAGACAGATCAGTGCAATTCGTTATCTTCTCACACAAGAAGCTACTCAAACTCTCGTCTGTGCTTTCATTCTTTCACGCCTCGACTACTGCAATAGCCTTCTTTCCGGTTGCCCTAAGTATCTCGTGGATCGGCTCCAAAGACTCCAGAACTCTGCTGCTCGCCTCATCTGTAAAGTTAGAAAGTCTCATCACATTACTCCTATCCTCCACTCTCTTCATTGGCTACCAGTTTCTGCTAGGATCCAATACAAAACCTCCTGCCTCTGCTTCAACTCTGTCTTTGCTGTCGCTCCTCTCTATCTGTCTCAACTCCTTCACATCTACACACCATCTAGACAACTTCGCTCTTCTTGCGACACTCGCATCTTCAAAATTCCATCCGTTAGGTCAAAAACATTTGGCCAGCGTACTTTTTCATACCAGGGTCCTACCACCTGGAACGCACTCCCCTTCTCAGTGCGTCATGCAAACACTGCAGCTTCCTTTCGGT
>JAWQFJ010016523.1:7500-12840 GCA_034096865.1 Theodoxus fluviatilis | reverse complement strand
GGTAGTAAGTCCCTCCAGAGAAACAGCGAGTTCAGTGTAAATCCGACAGAGAGAGAGAGATGAGAGAGAGATTGAGGAGAGGGGAGGGAGAGAGAGGGGAGAGGCAGGAGAGGAGAGAGGGGGAGAGGAAGGAAGGAGACAGAGAGAGAGAGAGAGAGGGGAAGGAAGAGAGCGAGGGAGGAGGGAAGGGAGAGGAGGGAGAGGAGGGAGGGAGGACGAGGTGAGGGGAAGGGAGGCGGAGGGAGGGGGGAGGGAGGGGTAGGAAGAGAGGGAGGGAGGGACGGAGAGGGAGGGAGGAAGAGTAAAGGAGGAAGAGTCGAGGAGCAGGTGTTAAAGGTAGGAGCAGGAGAGATAGAGCGGGAGAGAGGAGAAGAAGAAGAAGGAGACGACGAGCAAGAGAGAAGACGAAAAAGAAGAAGAAGGGAAAGAAGAAAGAAGAAAGAAGAAGAAGAAGAAGAAAAAAGGAAGAGAAGAAGAAAGGAAGAAGAAGGAAGAAGAAGAAGACATTAAGAAGAAGAAAGAAGAAGAAGAAGAAGAGGAGGAAGAGGAGGAGCAAGAACAAGAACAAGAACAAGAACAAGAAGAAAGAAGAACAAGAACAAGAACACGAACAAGAACAAGACGAACAAGAACAAGAACAAGAAAGAACAAGAAGAAGAACAAGAAAAATAGATGATGATGATGATGACGATGAAAAAATCAGAGAGGAGTGTTGAGTACATATACGAGCCTCCCCACATCTATGTTTTGACTGGAGTTTATTGCAAAGTCCTGAATACTTCATGCGGAATCTAAAACATAATGTACTAAAACAGCCGGATTCGTCACCAGTTTCAATCAGCACAATGAAATTTTTGTCAATTGCTATCGTTTTACAGTGAAGAACAAGGAACGCACGATATTGTGTCATGCAGTTGCACAGGATAAATCTATAAATAACGCACAACATTTCGGCACACGTCACATGCCGCTCCATGCACGAGGAATTGAACACTGGTAAAGAACCCATCATTTCCGGTCAAGCATTATTGAAATGGGGGCTATTATACCGAGGAAGTGAAGAATCCCTCGCCCCCTACCTTCACCCTACCTTCAGGACCTGCCATACTGACGCGTGCATCGTCATCACGTGTTACAACGACGTCACTTGACATGATGCACATAATTACTGACATTGCCAGGAGAACAACTCCCCTCAGATCTGTATCGCAAGGGGGAGCTCTCAGTCACATGTGTGAGTAGTGTAACTTACATCGAAACTTCCGCCACGTGACGTCATCAAACATGACGGATGACACTTTGCCAGCGCCTGATGACATGCATCGTGCGGAAGGATACTTGCGAGGGTTTCCTCGTGCACAACGTTCACACTGACAAGTCGATGGGAGGACGTGTTTTTCTTGTTTGAATCCAAGCGCAAGAAATAAAGAAAAAGAATTCGTGGCTTCACGGGAATCTATTCACTTGCGTCACCAGCAGGAAGTCATGCCAACGTCTTTCCTTTGGACAACTGTGTTGTTTATCACATGTATCGAGCATGGTTGCAGAATTTAACTACAATTTTCGATAAAATTCCATTCAATTAACTCATTACCGTGTGACACGACACAATACGTATCAAATTCACAGCGCACCGAATAAAACAACAACATTGCCTTACAGTTCTCTGCATCATTGTGATCATCACAGTTGATATGCTTTTTTTGCGAAATAACGAGCGTAGAGGAGGAGAGGGAGGACGACGAGGAGAAGGAGGAGAGGCGGACAGGAGGAAGCAAGGAGGAGGAGTGGTAGGAAACGCGAAGGAGGATAAGGAGGACCTAGAGGCGGAGGGAGAGAGGATGGAGGAGGAGGCGGAGGAGTGATCAGGAGGAGGAGGATGAGGGGAGGAGGAGGACAGGAGGAGAGAGGAGGAGAGGGAGGAGGGGAGGAGGGAAGGGGAGGAGCGAGGAAGGAAGGAGGGGAGGACGGGAGGGAGGAGGAGGAGGCGGACGAGGAGGAGGAGGGAGGACGAGGCGGAGGAGGACGAGGAGGAGGAGGAGGAGAGGAGAGCGGAGGACAGGGAAGAGCCGGACGCGAGAGGAGGAGGCGGGATGGAGAGAGGAGGGAAGGAGGAGGAGGAGCGAGGAGGAGGAGGAGGAGGAGGAGGAGAGGAGGAGGAGGAGGAGGAGGAGGAGGAGGAGGGGAGGAGGAGGAGGAGGAGGAGGAGGAGAGGATGGGAGGAGAAGGAGGAGGAGGAGGAGGAGGAAATTATATGAAATCTGTTTTCGTTTTTTTTAAAACACTTTGTGGTGCTTGTGTGTGTGGTGTGTGTGTGTGTGTGTGTGTGTGTGTGTGTGTGTGTGTGTGTGTGTACTGTGTGTGTGTGTATTGTATGTGTGTGTTTACGTGTGCGTGTTTGCGCGCTTGCGCGCATGTGTGTGTTTGTGTGTGTGTGTGTTTGTGCATGCGTGCGTGCGTGCGTGCGTATGTGTGTGCCTGTGTGTGTGTGTGTGTAGTGTGTGTGTGTGTGTGTGTGTGTGTGTGTGTGTGTGTTTTCAGAGCTTCGAATGCTAAAATATTGTATCACAAACATATAATGTTGAAGACGGTTTCCGTCTGTTGCTGACAAATTTGCAGTGTCGAAGTCAAGAGCGACCAAGAGGATCGTTGTGAGTCCAGTGTTTTGCCATGTGTCTTCCTCAGCTGTCAGGATATACAGAGGCGGCACTGACATGTGAAGCTTGCTGAGGCGCTGTGTATTTATTTATGTGGTCACCTATTAGTATGCCATCCCTCTTGGCGCACTTTTCCGTGCCACGTGATTGACGGCGTTCGTCCTGGGTCGTGTTTCCGCTCCCTACTGTCCTCAGTAGGTCATATGTGACTGCACGAGAAATCAAAAAGCTGAAAACGAAGAATGATGAAATGACATAATGAAATATTTCGGCCACAATGTTATTTGATTATTCGTACATATTCCAGAAAAAAAACCACACACAGCCGTTCATTGAGGAAATCTTAATTTCATTTACAGTGATGTAGATATCAGGAAAAAATATACGTGTCTTAGTGCATTGGTAACTTTACTCAACGTTTTCTCAAACCGTTTTGCGTACTTAAGCCTCGTTTCTCATGCACAGTCACATATGCACTAGTTCACGATATAGTCCGGCCGATTCGTGTCCTAGTCTACAAAGAAGCCACGGAATAGAATGCACATTGCGTATAATACAGACGTGCCCTTTGGTAAAGGTTACTGAATGCGGCGCTTACTACTCCAGACGGCAGTTGCATGTTACTTTGCATCCCATATGGGATCATCGTCTGCTTACAAAGTGAATCGGAAGCAGTACCTCCAGCATATCACGAATTCTTCCGAGGTGACATACTTTCAGTATACATTACAATACGTTCCCTCTTCCCTGCCATACATGAAGCGGGAATCTCTCCCTTGCTTTCACATCCGTCATCCGCCGCCCGTCCCAAACCTGTCATTTGATGATCATCTCAGAGAATCCGCAATGGCCCGTCGATTTCCCCCTGGCCTATCGAATGTGCATCGTGTGAGTCAGCGTAGGCAATAGTCCTATTCTCTTTTTATTTCCCTCGATCGTCCGTGAAGACCAACCACGCCTACTCAGCTGTAAACCTTCAGGACCCTCAATGGCCACCGATGGCTCCGATAACAGTGTCGCGGTCCCTGTCTGGAAACTGGCAGGCCTCTCTGATGACAGACAGGACGTGGGTCACAAGGCTGCCCTGTCATCCAGCCTATGCCTGCCCTCTCCTTGGGCTTTGTGGACGTCGCCATCGCGTTTAGAACCATGTGCCTTCTTGCTGAATTTACGGGAGTGGAGATGGATTGCCAAAGATGATGATCGCAGACTGATTATCGACGCTTGGTAGCGCTTTCTTGATGGTTGACTGGTCAGAGATGGATACAATGGAGAAAGCGGTTATAGATGAAATGGAGAAAGCGGTTATAGAAATCGTGTTCAGGGGTGATAGGCTGCATCTTTTAAATCTTTATTATGAAATAAAAATTTGCACAGAAAAGTGTGGTCGACTTTCATAGTTCTTATGTCTTTTTTTCAGTATGTGTGAATGTCAACTGCGGATGGAAAAAGTACGGTTTGTTGTATGCAAAAAGGTCCCTCCCCATAAACAAAAACTAAACAACAAGTCAAGATTAATAAGATTGTATTTGATACATATAGATTTATATGCTATGCAGAGGCATGACTTGCATCTGGTGTCGCGAAAGGTGTTTGTTACAAAAGCAACAATATCAATAAGAAAAAAAGGTTGGCATGACAAATGAGTCATTGCAAGACCCGGAAACTGTCCAACGTATTGTCAGTCCGGTCCGTAATATTTTCACAAAGTATGGAAGCAGCTTCGTCTAAAACAAGCAAGTTAAAAATATCGGCCCTAGTTTCCCATTCATTTTAACTAAGTTTTTTGTGTTTGGCCGTGCATTGATAGTCTCTCCCAGATTTGTTCCCTTGCTCAAGCGGTTACTTCAGCATGCAAAAAATAAACTTTAAGCTCACAATGATATATTCCAAATGAAAATTCTATAGCTTCATGTGAAACAATTCTAATACATCACATGCCAACAAGTTTATATCAGGTATACGATTACTGACCACACGGCGGACAGCGATTTCCGAATCTGAGACGATGTACTTTTTACATAAACACCCAGAAATCAACGAGCTGAAGACACATGGGGGCATAAATCAGTTTCAGGAGGAACCACCTACAGCTCTGCTGACTGTCTCACACCAAACTAATGTGCATTAACGCTCCTGCCACTTTTCCTACGCCGCCTACCTGCTGCGTGTCTTGCCTCTCGTCTCGCCACAGCGCCGAGAATAAAGGCCCAGAAACGGCAAAGGCAAGTCCTCCGGTCTGAAAGGAGAGCCGTGTACTGGGTTGGAAGAGCTTGCTGGCACCACGGGGGAAGAGAGGGAGCTCTGTGGGAGCAGAGGACAGGTCAGCTCTTGAACAGCTGACACCAATCCTCAGGCGTGGCTGCCCTGGCACCAGCTCTCCGCCATTACCGTCAACAGGCACTTCTTCAGCCCTGTATTGACCGTCAGAGTCTTCGTTGCCACCTGCCCCCCAGGGCCACCATCTCTGCCCCCTAATGAGAGCAATGAACCCCCCTTGTAATCAGTCGGCTCTCCATCAGGCTGCCCGTGGTCTGGGAGAGTTGTCGCCCCTACGACCGTGGGAGCTGGGAAACCAAGTTGGGGAGGTACAAAGAGTGTCTGTGAGCTTGCTCAATGTTTTCCGCGGTATCATGTATCGGTACGATTGTTGTGAACTGTAGTTAGACTAAGATTGTGCGTC